>VYZR01040348.1:14463-26693 GCA_013400675.1 Oxylabes madagascariensis | reverse complement strand
CTTCCAACATGAATGGATTAAAAAAACGTAGATATTTAGTTTAAAGAAATCAAGACTAACAGTCGTGATTGTTGGTGTAGGATGTGCTTGATGTCACACTCATGTGCAATGGCCATGGAGACCAAACCTGGGCCATTGTGTCACTGGGAAATGTTCTGCGATCCATCAGGCTCTCAGTGACAGCCCAAGTGTGTCTGTGGCATGACAGTGATATTACATTTCACCAGACAGCCCTTACTAAACTGGTAGAAGCTCAGCACTGGGGCACATTTCCTGTCTGCAGGCAGAAAGTTTCCCGAAGGTTTTGCCAAAGTGCTCTGAGTGTGAGCAATGTGTCACAGGCCTGTAGAGCTGAATGTCACTAGCAGGGATTGGAGGGGCCAAAACTTAACAGGATTAAAGAAAAAAACATGAACTTGGATAAAACTTAATAAAATTATCCTATGTTATGTTGCTGAAGTTTTCAACACGGTTTTCTGGATGGGACAGAGGATTTTGCTGCTACCAGCATGAACCAGTGAAGGATTAGAAATGGATTTTCTTCATAGGAGAGTGACTCTAAACTTGATTTAGGAGAGAAAGGATGCTCCAGTGGTGAGGTGCAGCTGAGAAATCAAACCCCAGAGTGCTGTGGTTGTGAGGAAGCTGAGCAGGCCTAGATCCTTGCAGATATTAAGGACTTCACCTTTCAGCAGTCTCGGGGGACTTTGAGTGAACATTTCCAAGGACAAGACCTTAGTCTGTATGTCCCTCTCTTCCTGTGGAAAATGAAGAGCCCAACATTTACCTGCAGTGCTGGAGTGGGCAAGCCTGTTCCATCAGTAAAGAGCTGAATGAGCCAGGGGTTGAGTAGGAAGAAAGGGAGAGGAAAATCCTTCCACCGATAAATTGCTAGCACTCTTTTGCAAAAGATTTAAGGTACTTGATGGCATCAGGATAATTTTTGTGTATCAGAATTGCTAAATGTTCAGACGTCTGGTTTTTGCCAAACCCAATGTGTAAAAGAAGATGAGAGATATTTTACAAACTTTTAAAATCACCTACAGTGCTTAAGATGTTGAAGGTAGATTAGATAAGACTAGCAAAGTTATTTGAACATAAACATTTATTTAAAAAATATCCTCTGCTTTGCTGAGCCCACAAACATTGTATAAATAATACACAGTTCATGAATAGGAATGAACAGACTTGTACCCCTCACTGGATTTATATTCTGCACCTGCCAGGACTTTATTAACTCTGCTGAAAACAGTGGTATCTTTGCAGAGAGATCTAAAGGAAGTTGTTCTTGAGAATATGCCCCTGAAGCTTAAACTTCAGGTATTAATAGATAGATTTACAAATGTGTATCGGCAATTAGAAATGAGAATACATGACTAGTCATATTTATAAAAGTTAAGTAAGTTAGGGGCCTGTCTGCTGTTGTGGGCTCTGTCAATGTCCTTTGATACATTAATGCATTTTAGGGTCATAAGGAATTATATTCTTATTCTGCAAGCAATGCTACCTGTGCTTAACTTGATGCATGCAAATAGTCCTTGGTGGGACTGCTGATACAAGTAAAGTATTTACATATCTGTAGGAGATGGCCTGAAATAATAAACATTACAGAATGGGTCTAAATTACCATCTTTTTGACCACATTTTAAGTGTGGTCAAACTTCAGTGGTGGCTGATTTCATGCTGATGGCGAAAAAAGTTCATAGAAAAACCCTGCCTGGGATTTGGTCTGAGCTTTTTTGTCACATTGTTTTGAATTTACCTTCTTTACAACCTTCCCTGTGTGCTCCCAGGGGTCTGTCTGAGCACTGGTGGCTACAAAGCCTTCTGCTAAAATAAAAGTCCTGAAATAATGCATTGACTTTCCTATGCACTTGGGGGGTTAAAAGAAAAGAAGCCTAGGTAGGGACATGTTATGGGATTTGTTCAGTGTGCTTTTCTCTATCTCTGTCATCTAGTTTGGTGAAAAAACAAACAGCAAAAACCCTCAAACCCTCATCTTGTAAGTCCACAGGTGCAGCAAGAATTTGAGTCTTAAGCGGGGGAAAGGAGTTTTGGGATCATTCATCTGCTGAAATGCAGCCCACATTCCACAAAACATGAAATACTTCAAGCTTCTTGCTAATTGACCCTCTGTCTGTTGTTTGGGCAAATACCTAATCAGTCAATTATGAGCACATACATCATCATTTGTAAGGTATTTATTGTTTTATAAAGTTTAAAATGGAAATGAGTTATTAGCTTTCAAGTATCTTTTAATCTTGATCTTAATAATAGAGATACATTTGTCTCTATACATTAATAATCTGAGGTTTAATACTCTATTTGATCAAAAGGAACATCAAAATGATCTTGTAACATCTCAAAATACAGCCTGTGTGTGCAGCAAGGTGATGGGGTGGAGAGAAGTTCCCCATCAACTTTGTTGCAGCATCAGGATGGAAATCCCAGTGACACAGTTAGCTATTGGATGACCTGGGAACTCCTGCAGATCTGAGAACAGTAGGAAATGTGCCAAGCAAAAAATAACACCGAAGCATTTTTGTTGCTGTTAGTGCATTCTAGTATGTTTTTCTTTTGTTATATGTAAGAAATCTAGAAAGATGAAACACTTGGAGAGCTGTGACTGGTGTGGTGGATATGGAAAAGAAAATAAGTTAATTGATGGGTTTGGTTGTAGTTTTATTATGGCCAAAATGCAAATATGCGGCAATTGAGTTAGAAATGAGCATGAGAACCCTGGGAGAAGTAGTAGTAGGAGTAAGGGGTAACAAGGAGAGGATTATTAATACACTAAATTCATGTTAAGGAAAGTATTTTTTACTTTTTTTTTAATATGGGAAAGTGTGAAAAGGTCTGTGACATCTTCGGGGTAGAAATAACTTGACAGGTGATTGAAAGAGAAGATTGTAGAGATCCTTTCTACCAAAACAGTCAATGATATCTTTGTAGAGCCATCCCCCCTGGAAAACATCAAGTATGGCATACTTTGATTGAAACATTTCATCCTGTTACAGTAAGAGCACCAGAATCACTGTTCCTTCTGTGTAAATTCATGCACCTTAGCCAGAGTGTTGGATGTAGTTAGGCTCTAAGGGACAGGAAAATCCCTATAAACAAGCCCAAATCAAGGATTGGTGTACTGTTAACAGAATCTGTGAAGCATAGAGATCCCACTGGCTCCCTGAGGTAGGGTGGACATTCTGGGGTGGGAAAGAGGAGAGCTTTGGGAAGACATCCCAGATGCCAAAGCAAAGCATTGGTGGGGCTGAGGGCACAGCAGCTGCTCCACTTCCCTCCTGTCAGGCAGGTTGGGTTTCCTTTGGCCCCCTGGGAAAGGCACTTCACACCATGTGGAAACTCCATATGAATGAAATCCTCTTGCTTTATGCATAGCCCTCCAAATTATCCTTGTATGAAATCAGATGCACAACTCAGCCTTGGTATATTTAATGCCGCGTCTCCTTTTCTGCCTTTCTCTCTCTGAGTCTTATTTCTCACGCCAGACTTATTCTCCCTTTGTTTTTATGGGTTTTGCAGCAGTAAATCTGGCTGCTGTTTAGCAAGGAGAGCTGTAGCTTGAATCAAACCTTAGTTACAGACTGTTTCTTTTTGTTGTTAGACACTACCCGCCTCATACTCTACCTGGCCAAAGCTGCCAAGTTTTGGATTTCCTAGAGGAGGCTTTTTATTCTGTCATCTTGTCTGCACATGTACACACAACCTCCAATTATATAATAGGTGAACTCACTGTTGTGCTATTGTGCATTTTCCTCTTTTTACAAGCGAACTGCACTGACACTTTTTTGTGTTTCTAGTCTATTGTTACCTCGTGCTGGGGCTGCAGCCCTGAGATTTCCTCGAATCTTCACTTTTCCCACACCTAATCAAGAGCTTATTTTTAGCATGTTTTTTTTTCCCCTCCGCTTTTTCAGTTTAAAACCTCTAAAATACTAAAAATGGCCAGGCCAGCGCAAGCTCTCTAAACACTGAGCGTTGTGTAATCTTCGGGCACGTTGTCCGCCTGCCCAGGATGGCAGAAGAGCCTCATCAGTGGTGAAAGAGCTCAGTGTGTTCAAAAAAAACTCTAAGAAACTAGGAAGAGGTGATTCCCTTGGTGCTGCTTTCAGGCTCAGCTTTCTGAGGAAGCTCCTGGAGGGAGCACCATGTTGTCATCAAAGCCTCCAGCGTGCAATTTGTACCTGACAGCGAGGAGGAGGAGGAGGACGGGCTTCCCCTTCCAGCCACACATGGTGCGTGGGCACGAGGATTCCTGGAGCCGGGCTCTCAGCTGGCACACATCTGCCTCGGCACAGCTCCCCTCCTTCCCAGCACATCCAGAGGGATGAGCTTGTCACAAACCAGCTCTTTGTCAGAGCTGGTTTCTTGGAAAAGTGACCGCGCTTTTCTGACGGGAGCAGCGGAAAGATGCAATCTCTGCCCCTGACCAGCCTTGGGATCATCCCTCTCTGCAGACCACATAGGAGGAGGCAGGGGAAAAACAACTGCAAACAAACAAAAATGGAGTGAGGTGGCTGAGACCAAATTAGATTAATTAGCCCCAGGCTGTTTCGTGTGTTTATATTTAATTTAGGTTTAGCTACTTCAAAGTTCACATAGTTTTAGTTAATAACTTTTCTATAACTTATTATTTTCAGATGTTGGCAGGTAGACAAGTTGTGAGTCACCTGGAATATGAGGCTAAATAAGTAATACTCACTGGCAGGGTTTTGACCATGACTGATTACACTCCTCTGTCTTCTGTGTTAGAAAAATATAGCTTCAGAAGGAAAAAAGTCTACTTTTCTCACTTCTCCTACCATTTTATGTTGAAATGTCCGTGGGGTGGGTTAGATTTCATACATGGCTGTCTAGCTTTCAAAAACTTTCAATCTTTAATCTGCTGCTTAATGGTTAGTACATCCTGTAGCATACCAGGTCTTTATTATTTCATTTGACCTCTTTTGTGAACCTAAGAAGGTCCACAAGACCTGTTTGTTTATGAGCAGGGCGGTCTAGAGGTTAGTGGTCTTAAATCACAGAGGAGAAAATGAATGGGCAGCCCTTTACTTGGGATAATAAAATTGTTGTCACTCCAACTATGGATTTTTGTAGGTTATTACATTAGTTAAATAAAATACTGCCTCATCAATGCAAATTCCAGTTCCGGCTAGTCCTGATGTTGGCTGTAGAAGCAGGAATTCATTCATATGGCTGGCAGTAAAAAGGAATAAAATTGTGTTTGACAGGAGTGGAGAGTTAAGATCATAACTTTTCAGAACCAATAAGGGTTCATGGAAAAATATATACTTGGGAAGAACAAAACCCTAATCACAGGCATTGCTTACTGGAGGTCTACAGCTGTGACAAATGGTGTGATACTCATGAATATGCAAAGTTCTTTTCAGCCTGTAATTATAAGAATCATTGAGCCTATGTATGCATTTCATAGGAAACCTCAGTTGCATAAAGCAGCAGATGTATTTTGGTGACAACAATCAATAGTAAGAGAGAAACTCATCATAATCCCAGGAGCTCAGCCCGTACCTGACAGGCTGTTTTTCCTCTAGATTTCCAAACCCTTCCGTGAATTTGCACCACTGGATTGGTGTGTGTTTCTCTCTGCCCTCAGAATAAGCCTGCTGTCCTTGACACCCAGTCAGATACACCAGCTCCCCTCCTTTACCTTCTCTCCTATTATCCCATGTCCACCTTGGAGAGAGAGAATTAAAATGCTACTGTCTCCAAGCCCTTCCTCCTCCAAACAGAAATGGTGTGTCAGCCCAAAGCAACACCAAATATTTGCAGGGCAGCAAACCACTGGGTTATTTTGCTTGACTTTTCTGCTGGCATTTTATTTGAAGAGCTACTTCCATCTGGATATGAAATAGCCAAAGAATCTATCATCTAACACCTCTTTCCTACTGATGTGTTTTGCAGATGAGGCCCTGGCTGGACCAAATTCAGCCGCAGTGGCTGGAGACACAACCCCACATGTGCAGGTCAGCGCTGAGTGCAGGTAGGGTTAAATTTGAGTTGTAGCTGGCAGAGATGGGACTTGGCCTCTGCCTCCAGGCACTGCTTCTTGGATATGTCAGGGAGTCACTGATGGATGGAGGAGAGGTGTGTCTGTTAAAGGTTTGCCTTTCACTATTCAAAGAACCTAGAAGAGTCTAAATTCAAGTGTCACGCAACAGATGCTAGAACTTAACCTTCTTAGCCCTAATGAAATCATCTCCAAAACCAAAAAGCTAAGAAAGAAAAAAACAAATCCTGATAGATTCAGAATCAACTGAGGCATAGGAGAGAGGTAACTAAGACACCTATAGCAGCTTATCATGGAGGAAGATTATTATTACTTTGTTATGTGCATCTGGGGACAGAGGCAGCTGTTTGTGTTTTCTAAATATCACCCTCCCTCCACACACCACAAATCACATAAAACAATGACATACTAACAAACCAACCAACACCTACATTGCCATCCTAGCCGTCATATCAACCGCACTACTCCCCATATCCCCGATAATTCCAACCACCATTTAAGAAACTTAGGATTACATCAAACCGAAGGCCTTCAAAGCCTTAAACAAGAGTTAAACCCTCTTAGTTTCTGCTAAGACCCGCAGGACACTACCCTACATCTCCTGAATGCAACCCAGGCACTTTAATTAAGCTAGGATCTTTCCCTAAACCACTAGACAGATGGGCCTCGATCCCATAACACTATAGTTAACAGCTATATGCCCTAACCAACAGGCTTCTGCCTAAGACTCTGGCATGCAACCAGCACACATCTACGAGCTTGCAACCCGTCATGAATTTCACTACAGAGCCGATAAGAAGAGGAATCAAACCTCTGTAAAAAGGACTACAGCCTAANGATTATTATTACTTTGTTATGTGCATCTGGGGACAGAGGCAGCTGTTTGTGTTTTCTAAATATCACCCTGGGACTAACATCTCCCCATACCAATGTAAGCATATACTTTACAAATTGAAATACCTGTTTATCAGCAATATGAAAGTATCAGTGTTTATGGCAGGTTTATTTTGGCAGTAAATTTTGTTGTTCACGTTGGTCTTGATAAAAAGCATTTAGACGTACTGTGTGTTAGGAAGGAACTTCTCAGTATTTTGCACCTTGTTTTCACTGTTTCCTTGTCTGCTTTCACAAGATTTCTCAAGGTTTCTTTATGCCAGGGGGAAAGCTTTTTAGAAAACCATGGGCCCATGTCTGTATGGTCAGTTACTGGCACAATTAAACCCTTACTCATATGTTATGAAGGTGGACGTCAAAATTTCTACAGGTTGTTTGGAGTTAACAGCAAATGTCTGAAAGAAATATATATTTTCTGCCTTTCAAAAAATCACCTGGAAGGCATAAACAGGCTATCATGACAATTGTTATTGTATAGTTTAAGACTCTTTAGGAAATGGCTCTTTTTAGGGAAAAGGCAATAAAATTTATGTGTTTAAGAACAATAGGATATTTAAATATTGAGTAAAATGTACCATATGAAGAGAAATTGTATTCCAAGGGGCTTCATTGTGTGTTTTCAGGGCCTCTTGGCTCTTTGTTCTTCTTAGCCCAAATGAGACAAAATACTTGTTCTTAGACAGCAAAATGCTGATTTTGTAAAGAAAAATCTGTGGGTTCTGGCATAGCCACCCTGTGTCAGAAGGTAGCATGTGAGATGTAGGGAGCCACAGCGTTTCCAACTGTAAGCCACTAAAATTTTTTTCTTGAAAAGTTGGGATCTAGCCCTCAGTACACACTTGCCCAGGGAAGAAAGGGGGCACCTTGCACCCCTTCGTGTGTCTGTATTACAGGGCAAACAGACCAGAGTCTGTGCCAGAACCATTATTATTTTTCCCTAGGCTGGGGGAAAATATTGGCCCCCACTCTGCACAAATTGAGCCAGGAGAGGGGAGGGGGCAACGAGAAGGGACTTTGTGATGCCTTGAGTTTGGGCAGAAACGAGGTGACAAACACCTCTAAAGCCACCAGCATGGTTCAGGCTCTGTGGCATCACAGCTGTGTCTCACACCTTGCTCGGGACTCGTGGCATTTTAGCACCTTTAAACTGTTGACTTTTTGCATGCCAGAGTCAGATGGAGAGCTGTACATCCTCATGGCTGGATGGATGTGCTAAGCATGGAAAAATGGCCCTAAAACACAAATGAGTGACCTGTGGTGTAGCAGAAGGGGATCTTGTCATGCTGAGTGCTGTGCAATCTGTTGAAAGCAAGCCTTCATATTGATTAACTACCTTCTTTCTGCTGCCATAACATAACTGAAATCCAATATGTTACATTAAAAAAATAATTCCTTCTGGTTATTAAGGGGTCATTTATTTGGGGAAAAATGTCCACATGAGTGTACAGCGCTTACTCATTCTGGATGGAAATGATAAATAATTGGGGTTTATGCAGAAAACCCACTGGGGGTAAAAGACTGCAGGGGTGAAAGTCTCCCTCCATAAGCAGAGTTGGGGGGACTTGGTGTCCCTGATTTTCACCCTGGCAGCACCTTCTACCTGCAGGATTTTTGCTCCCTGCTGGGACCTCCAGGCCAGGTGAGAGCTGGGCAGCTCCAGTGATGGTAGCTGGACACAGATAGGGTAGCCAGAGGCAAAACTCTTGATAAGGACACCAACACTTGATTTTTTTAGGCATGAACTGCCCCTAGATTTCTAAAACCTGACAAACAAAAGGCAGAATTTAGCCTCAACCACAGATTTGCTGCCTGGCACATTTGTACATTTCAATTTCCAATAAGCTGTGTTCTCTAATCACAAGACTTCTAATCTTCCACCACCGAGTCACCGATTTTGAATTCAAATTTCCTTCTTTTTGTCTGTATTTAAAAAATAATAATAATCATTTTCCATCTATTGCAAATAACAATACAGATCCACAGACTGAATGCCGAAGTTGTAATTCAATCTCAGGCTTTGGCTGCCATTCATTGATACCTCGAGCTGTGCTCTTATTATTTANGGTCTGTAAAAACTCTACAAAAGGAGTTGTGATTATAAAGAATTGGCTTTTCCTGCATGAAGATAATGGAGTCTCAGCTAACTTATTACAATAGGCATGGCACCTTGCCTGTCCTTGCTTCCACAGCGATCCTGTGCTGGAATGCCCAGAGCACTCCATCCTTGCCAGAATTAGGCACTGATGCCAGTCCAGGGAAGGATATCACTACCCACCAGTACTGTGTTGTGCTGGCTTCCTCAGGGAAGCCACAAACCAACCCTGCTCCCTCGTGGCAAAGCAAAGTGGCTGAGCACAGGAATTAATGTGGCAGAATCTGCATGTTCTATGGCAAATGTGTGAGGGAACCTCCTCTGCAGAGTTCAGAGGAAAAAAAACCCCAGGGGTGTTGGGCTCTGGGCTTGTATACACAGTGACCTGAGCGAAATCTGGCACCTTGCAACAGAAGGTGAGGGGATTGTTCCGAAGTTTGTTCTGCACTTGCAGAAAAAGCCAATGGAAAATCACATTTCTGGAGGGTTTGACGCTCTCCTGACTAAATTCTGCGGACTGAAGAGGATTTTGCTGCCTGAGGCAGGCAGGGGAACAGCCCGGGGGAGCCCTGGCTCACCTCAGCCCGCTGGGCTCCCACCAGGGCGTGGCAGGCGATCATCAGGCAGCCGCTGGGGAAGGGCCAGTGCTGGGAAGCCGAGTAGCGGAGCGACTCCACCTCCAGCCCCACCTCTTCGGCCACTTCTCGGCGCACCGCCTCCTCCACGTTTTCACCTAGAACCGACCCGAGTTAGGCAAGGAGAGCCGGCCTCAGGGCAGCGAACCGTGCTGAGGAAAGCGAAGGCAGCGCTCATTCCCACGCAGCAGCTCCAGCTGTGCTATCTGGAAACCCTTGCTGGCGGGATGCTCCATTAAATTCATCAAGCTCTGATAAACACAGGCACCATTTTTGGCCCCATCTACATACAGGTGGCGGACAGAACGATTCAATGTTAAGCCCTTTTCCCTCCCGTAGCAAGAGGTCTGTAGTTTTTCTTCTAAGCCAGACCGCATGAGCCACAGAATGGATTTTAAAAGGATCAGGGGTTATAACCCAGCAAGTTTAAAGCTTATGTTTACTATCAGGGACTAGAACAACTGCTAGACACCTATAATTCCCGTTCCCTTCAGGTACATAACAGCTACGTTGGATTCTGTCTGCATGCAAACACCAATCTATTTAGATCTAATATTGTTTTCCCTGGCTGTCACAGATTGGTTTGGGTCCAAAGGGACTTTAAAGATCATTTAGTTGAAACCCCCTGCCATCAGCATGGACACCTTCTGCTAGACCAGGCTGCTCAAAGGCTTACCCAGCTTGGCCTTGAACACACCTGGGGATGAGGACACAGATCACCTGTGTGTCCATCCTCCCCTGTGCACAGGGATTTGGCCGATGTCCCCGCACCCTGCATGCCCAGGGCCACGGTGCAGGATCAGAACCCACTTACCCAGGTCACAGAAGCCTGAGAGAGCCGTGAACATCCCCCGGGGAAAGGAGGGCTGCCGGGCCAGGAGGCATCGGCTCCCGCTGGACACCAGGGTGATCACCACCGGAGACATCTGGCACACGCACCACCAAAGCAAAAGTTCAGACGAAACAAGTAAGTGCAAGTTTTGCTTTTCCTGGCTGGCTGAGGGTCACTGGCTGAGCACTAAAGACAAAGTACCCAGCTATGCACAAACTCCTTTTCCTGCTTCCCCCCGGGGTGAGCTGTGTCCCCCCCTTTGCTGTCCTGCCAGGGGCTCACCTGTGGGTAGTAGGTGACTCCACTGGCATGGCAGACACGTTTGCTGCCAGCTGGGTTCTTCTGAGTGGGCTGCCCAGTTTTGCTGCAGTACTGGTGGGAATCATGCCACCGCAGGAGGGACTGGGCCTGCCAAGACAGAGGAACACAAACCTCATTTGTACCTCGGGGGAAGGAATAATTCAGAGCAGTCTCCCTGAATAATGCTTTGCACAGTCACGGGGATAAACTCTGATTATCTTTGGAAGCCTCGGGGAGGTAAATGAAGTCCGGGCAGTGCTTTGAAAAGTGGCAGATTCTGCAATTCATGTTTCCTGCTTCTAATTTTGAGTATGTTTGGGGGAAGTGGGCAAGAGCTGTTGTTTATTGGGACATAATGGGAGTTGTATTGTTATTTTCCATCTATTGCAAATAACAATACAGATCCACAGACTGAATGCCGAAGTTGTAATTCAATCTCAGGCTTTGGCTGCCATTCATTGATACCTCGAGCTGTGCTCTTATTATTTATGACATCAGCAGAAACTCTCAATTGAATTGCAGCCTTATATTTAATTAGGGACTATGTATTATTTTGTATGCAATATCCAGAATTAAAAATAGCCCCTTTCCAGAGTATAATGGGGAAAAGGCAGCAAAGTTTGAATATATATTCTAATTGATATTTCTTGTACTTATTCTAAAAGTAATCAAAACGTATGTTAAATATTAATTATAATATTTTTACTGCATTGTGCACCCTGATTTATTGCTGCCTCTTTTGGTTCACTTTTTAATTACTGTACATTATAAGAAAACTAAGGGGTTTTTAAATAGAAAAGTTATTTAGCATTAAAATTAATGTATAATTCAATATCAATCTTCATAGTGAATGTTATATTAAACGTAATGAACAAAAGGTGTATTTAACACAGTTTGCAAGTTTTTTTTTTTACTTTTTTTATTTTCTCTCCTCTCACAACATGCCTCTCAACTCTCTCCACATTTAAAAGTCGGGGACAAAGCTCATAAAGGAACAAAAGACTAAAATCAGGGATGGTCTTTTTTTAAAAGAGGTGCAGTTTCAAAGCCTGGAGGGAAAAAAAAGATAGAAATCAAAGTGCTCTTGAATACAGAGAACATTTTAAAGGAAATATTGAACTGTTTGCTTAAAAATCTTACATTATTGCCTTCTTTTTAAACTCAATTCCTTTTTGAAGGAGAACACCAGATAGGGACAAAGAGAATATTTTCATGCAAAAATCAGGCACAGGTACAGAGGCACAGCCAGACATCATTTCAAGTGGGCACAGGAATTTAATTCAAGTTATTCTCTCCTTTATTCCACATTTAACAAAGTTGAAGGATTTATCCACCTCTCTGACACTAGTGCACCCTCATGGGAACACTTTCACCCAGTGCATCATTTCCCCAGTACTCACAGCTCTTAGGAGCTGCCTCCAAACAACAGGT
>VYZR01040343.1:18830-30227 GCA_013400675.1 Oxylabes madagascariensis | reverse complement strand
GCAGTTGCTAGATGGCACTTTTTCTTTTTCTTTTCCCACTTACCTATGCCATCTCACCTATGCCAGTAAGAAACTGAACTACACTTCCTTGAGAAGTGTTTGAGAAGTGGATTTCTAGACCTGTGGGCACCGAAGCCACAATTATCTTTACCGCTGACTTCCAGGCCCTCAGTGCCCTTAGAAACTACCAAAATATGGAAGTGACAGTAAAAGGCCGTAACTGGCAAAATAAACGTACTAACCTGTAGTCACTGCAGGTGCTGAAACCTTAATAATGACATTCTGAGTGTTTCAGAAAATCACCCATACAGGCAGTAACTGGAATGTCAGAGTGCTGGAACAAAAGACCTCCACACTTGCCTTAGGCTGTTTTTTGGCCTTAGGAATAGCCCTTCACAACAGATTACAGTGGATGGGAGATTTGAGGGCAAAATCTGGTCTTGGGAGAAAATAGGCAGGCACTAGTTGCACAACTGCAGACTGTTTGCTTTCTCAGTGTGTGTCTGCTCATATATATATATATATATATATATATATTTTCCTATACAGCACCATTGCTGTGATTTGTCATTTATGCATTTTTGTAAATAAATGTTACGTTTTATTTAGTGCTTTTTCATCCATAATAGTTTAATCCACATACTGGAGCTATTCCAGACTTGCAACTGAATATTTATTTATTTATTTATTTATTTATTTAAAAACACATAAACTTGAGTATTTAACATACACACTTTATGTGATCTAGCAACCAGTATCTTAGACCCTTTTCTTCTGGACCAAAAAAAAGTCAGATTTGCTCAGGAGACCAGTGACTGGCCCTTTCTCTTGAAACATGCTGATCGAAGGTGCCNTCCCACTTACCTATGCCATCTCACCTATGCCAGTAAGAAACTGAACTACACTTCCTTGAGAAGTGTTTGAGAAGTGGATTTCTAGACCTGTGGGCACCGAAGCCACAATTATCTTTACCGCTGACTTCCAGGCCCTCAGTGCCCTTAGAAACTACCAAAATATGGAAGTGACAGTAAAAGGCCGTAACTGGCAAAATAAACGTACTAACCTGTAGTCACTGCAGGTGCTGAAACCTTAATAATGACATTCTGAGTGTTTCAGAAAATCACCCATACAGGCAGTAACTGGAATGTCAGAGTGCTGGAACAAAAGACCTCCACACTTGCCTTAGGCTGTTTTTTGGCCTTAGGAATAGCCCTTCACAACAGATTACAGTGGATGGGAGATTTGAGGGCAAAATCTGGTCTTGGGAGAAAATAGGCAGGCACTAGTTGCACAACTGCAGACTGTTTGCTTTCTCAGTGTGTGTCTGCTCATATATATATATATATATATATATATATTTTCCTATACAGCACCATTGCTGTGATTTGTCATTTATGCATTTTTGTAAATAAATGTTACGTTTTATTTAGTGCTTTTTCATCCATAATAGTTTAATCCACATACTGGAGCTATTCCAGACTTGCAACTGAATATTTATTTATTTATTTATTTATTTATTTAAAAACACATAAACTTGAGTATTTAACATACACACTTTATGTGATCTAGCAACCAGTATCTTAGACCCTTTTCTTCTGGACCAAAAAAAAGTCAGATTTGCTCAGGAGACCAGTGACTGGCCCTTTCTCTTGAAACATGCTGATCGAAGGTGCCAGAGGCATTCATTGCATGCCTCCTGCTGCCAGTCAGCAAAGCACCCTCCAAAACACTCCTGGGGAGAGAGCCCTGCTAATTTAAAAAAAAAAAAAAATCTATTTGAAGAGGGTAGAGGTGAAACACACCTAAACAGGCAGGAAAGAAGCATCCGTTCAGCTTCCAAAGCTGTGCAACCTGGGACCTGCAAGTCCCATCCGCTTCTTCGGAGCTGAGAGATCTCGGTTCCACAGGGTGTGCTGGCTTTTATGGGAAGAAATGAGACTAGAAACCCATGGCTCTATTCACTAAGAAAAAAAGGTGAAGAGAGGCTGGGCTGTCCTCATTTTGGCCCACAAATCTCAAAGGCGGCCAAGGAGAGGAGCAAACTCAGCCTCACAAATACTTTTTAAGGATGGGGAAACCATTGTCACCCCTCCTGGAGTCAGTATTTGGTGTATTATTAACTCTGAGAGATTTTCTTTTTGTATTGCTTGGTAAATCTGGGCACAGGGAGGGAAACTGCACTGAAGAAAAAGCACTCTAATGAACAAAAAACTTCTGATTAAGCTTTTTAACACCTATCATCATTGAGGTCTTGCTGGTTCTCTTGAACTGCACATTTTTCTCTGTTAGCTTGAAAGTATAAAATGGTAATTTTTCCAGCTAGAAATACCTTCAGGGAGCTGTTAAGCTAAACTCCAATTATACACCTACCTAACACAAATAAATCTGTTTTGTCCAAAAAGGAGGAGGAAAGAAAGAAACATTACAGAAGTGCTGAGGCTAAATCCTGCATGGCAATTATTTCAGTTCTGAAATAGGCTTAGCATAATCAAAGCAGCATTTGTAAGGACTTATTTCAAAATTAAGCTGAACACCATCTAGTAAAACAAAATAGGCAAGCAGGAAAATTTAAAAAAACAAATTAAGAGTAAAAAAGGGTAAACCAGTAACTCCTGTGCATCTCAGCTTTGGTAAGCTGACAAAGAACAGAGCCTTTCCAAAGAAAACACTTCCCAGGGTATATTTCACCTATCATTTCCCCTTCTGTAGCATTAGCATTGGTACAACTGCTGCAGCCCCAGGAAGGAGGAACAGAGAAAGACAGAAAATACATTTTTCATTGCCCTTCTCCCTGACAGCTCCTCTTGCTGTGAGGAACTCAATGCTACAATGCTACACAGCCCCAGCCTGGCAGCTGAGCCTGGCACTACTGTGCAGTGGCTGCCAGAGGTGTAGAGGCTGCTGCAAGGCCACCCAAAATAGTAATGCAGATAAAGCTTGAGCCAGTTGTTTGGTTTGTGGTGTCTCTCGCTACAGCAGAAGGGCTGGAGGCAGGTACCCACTGCTGCCCACGGTTCCCAGCTCTCAGCACCCACCTAATGAGTCCCACCCTCCCTCCCTGTCACTTCCTACTACAGCCTCAGGGCACCAGGTCATCTCACACTCAAGGACAAATGACTGCCACCCCAGAAACGGGCACTTTTGAGGTTTTTAATTTTCCCTTAAAAAAGGGAACGCGTATTTTATTATTTTTTTTCTCAGCTGGTTGTAGATGGACCCCTCACTTTTACACAAATGAAAGAGCAAGTTAATAATTCCTTCTCCCAAGGAATTTACTCTTAAACAGTGGTTGTTTATGGGTGCTAGCAGTTTCAAATTACCCAGCAGATTCAAACGTGTATGTCACTTCCACTCACACACAAAATACTTTATTTTGCAGTGGGGGAAAAGGAAGGGGAAAAAAAAGGCCAAGAAAAAGGGCATTTGTTTATCACTGTGGTACCACCTCCATCAGGTTTCCTCGAAACATGAAGATCTTCTTTAAACAAGTCACACCACACCATATTCATACAGCTCCCAATTACCTTATATGAAGCATGACCTTCCCTGGGACAGGTCACCCACAGGAATCGGGCCACCCACACCAACTGGGATGGCAGGGATGTAATTGGGCTCCATCTCTGTACTGTGAGAATCACTTGCACATGCAGGGTTTGGAAACTTATCTCCACAAATAGGTGGCTTTTAAGGCAGGCTGCATTACAGCTCCTCTGAGCTACACAGACCACTCACCTTTTTTTTTAAATGCTGGAGTGCAATAGTCTTTTTGGAAATGAAGAAGTTGGTTTGCTTATATTTTCAGCAGTTTCCTCCATTTTTTTTAAATGTAACAATATACATCTTTTTTACTTCTAACCCAAAACTTTTATTTTCATAAAATTTAAAGCGGTATCTTTTTAAACAATCAAAATAATAATAATAACAATAATAATAATAAAATAATAAGTGGCTTTCATGGAAAGCAACATGCATAATCTTAAACCAGTTACTAAAACTGTATTTCCCCATGTAAACAAGGGCAGACAAGCTTCTTCAATCTTGCATGTCAAAATTTGGGTGATTTTTGCAATGGATGGTCTCCTCAAAAACTCACAGCTGCTCTTAAGCATGACTCCTCCATTCAAGGGACTTAGCAAAGAATTTTGATACATCTTCAGGACTTCTGCCTGCACAAGAAAGTCCATTCCAAGGGGCCTCCACCAGAGCTGCCTCTGGCAGAGTCAGAGTTTAATGTCCTGGGACTCTGACATTTTGGCAAGCGTTTTCTTGACACGCAGGGCTGTGAGCCGGGAGCCAGGGCTGTGAGCCCAGCACTCCATCATCAGCTTCCCCATCTGCCGTAGGCACTGCGGAGAGAAGTGGGAGAGAAAGTCCCACAGGGGTCAGTGGAAGAGGAGACTGCAGCTGTTGGCAATGCTGAAAAACTGAAGGGAAAAGGTCTTTTCTAAGAGCAGTGCAGACCCTGAAAAGCATTACACATGAACACCACCTGCACTGCCCAGACCAGCCAAACATGTTTCATGTAGCTTAATGTAGATTTTTATAAATGCATTTTTGGTAATACACAAGCACTATGCAGTAACAAATTGACCTTTTATTGCTGGAATGCCTGGGGTGGGATTACCAAGGATGCTAACCAATTAATCAAGAGCAGCTATTGCAATAAGCCTCCCAGTCCTTGCCACGTGTGGTAGCAGACCAAACACTGAATGCCACCACACAAAAGCCCTTCTGGGAACTGATACTCCTTCCTCCAGTGTTTCCAGCCCCAGTCTGAAGGCTCAGAGGGATTTGGCTAGGGAGAGGATGAGGCAGTTGAGTTTTGGTTAGATCTTCTCACACGGGCTGTTGCACAAGACCTCAAACAGCCCAGAGAGGTTGTTTTTTCCCCTCACATTCACAAATCTCATGCCACCTAAATCTTTCATCTCCCCGCAGAATATTCATCTACATGCTGCTACTCTCAAACGGCAGCACCAGTGGTAAATATCCTCCTCCCTCAAAATGATGCAGAATTGAGTCAATCTCACTCACTAACTCTGATTAAAAGCGCAGACTGCATGTTAAGAGGGATGGTAGGTACCTCATCACTGCTCCATCTGTTGGGAAACGAGGGCCGTAGTCTCTTGATGCACACGATCTCCCGCATGTCCTCATACGAGGGGTCGCTGGGCACGAGGTCGTGGTATGGAAGCTGGTATTCCTCAACTATTCCTGAAAGAGGCAATTAGTTGCTGTCACTTGCAGAAAAAAAACTTCCACTCCCCTCTTCCCCTCTCATTTTATAACAGATTGACCATACTGTCTAAGAGTTGGGTGTACTTCCCCTAAAAAGGACTTGCCTGCACTAGAAGTTTATTCCACAGTCAAGTTCCAATATAACCATTGCTGTGTAAAGACTGGCTAGGTTTCTTAATCCAAAAGTGTAGTAACTTGCCAAGTGAGAGAGTTTCTACCACTGCTGTCCAGTCCAGCAATCTCCAGTAAATTCTCACAGAAAGAGCTATTAGCATTGGGTTTGTATCAGAGTAACTTGAGAGAGAATTAACCTTGAGTTAGATCTCCTTATCAGTGGACCTGGAAAATACTAGAGGGCATTTCTGTGCCTTTTCAGAACATGGCCAGGTACCATTCTCTGTGCATAGCAACAATGACAAAAATATTGCAGATTTCACCTCACAACATTGCAGTACACATCACCAGCTTTTAAACACAGGGATCCTGCTGCTCACTGGCAACATTCAGCTCCTCTGGGGTGAGCATTCAGCACAATACTGCAGGATTTAAAGATCCATAAGATATGCTGAAGGTAGCAGGGACCCAAGAGAGAGATGCTCTACTCTTACCACCAAACTGGCACAGAACTGCTACCAAGTAATTTCTGTGCATTTAACTTTCTCAGTGGCAAAAGAGAGATAACAACACCCATCACTTCTGCACTACACTGAGCTCTACAGGCAGAAAAAGCGAAATGAAGCACATCACTGGTATGACAGTGCCACTTCCCTCTGGTGTTTTGCTACTTGTCCTGTAAACAGATTATTTATTTCAAAGAGTAGCACAGCAAACCCCTGTTTGTCCTGCTCTTTTCATTTAACGCTTAACTAAGCTAAGAAATCACAATTTTCTTTCTGCTAAATTAACTTAACACCCCCAGTCCAGCAGAAACGTGATGCCTTTAGAAAAGGTCCCCAGATGACTTCCACACTTCCTCAGTGCAGGCATCCACTGCCTTCAAACAAGCCATTAAAATACAGTCTAAATCTCTGCTGTTGAAATAGCACTGACTGATGCTTTAAAATAAATTTCAACAAGAGAACAGATATTAAGAGAGTTACCTGTATCGTTTACCCACACTTATTTATTACTCTAAAAACCATTACCCAGAGAAAAACGTGTAATGGAAGGTTTGGGGTTCACTGACACAATTAAAAGTGATCTCCCAGCTCTTTACCTCCTGAAACACATCTCCTTGCTATCTCCCAAAGGATGAGTCCAAAACTGTACATATCAGCCATGATGTAGGATTGAAAGTGCTTTCTATTCAAGCTTTCATCCAGCACCTCAGGAGGCATATAACGTTTTGTTCCTACACGGGTATTTGGAGGGATGTCTACCTCGTTTGTATCACTAAAAGAAAAAGAAGGAGAAAAAAAGGACATCAAACATGCAGTGAAGTGGCTTGAAAAGAACGCAATTTAGATGGAAGAAGTAGTAAATCCAACCACATCCACTCTCAAACAAGGTCAAAAGTAATGCATAATCTTAATGGAACAATTCTTGCAAGAAAAGCCTCTTAGTGTGAAGGCAACCCTCCTTAAAAGGCTGACCCGCCTGAGGCTATGTTAAGCATTCAAATGCAGAACCACAATGGAGATAAGACTCAACAGGGATGCTGTAACATTTGTGAGATTTCATTAGCATTAGCCCGAGCTCTAATGTTAGTGATAACAATCAAATCTTCATTAAACGCTGTTTTCTTAACATACTCCACCGCCTAATGCTTCAGTCTCAGCAATTAATGGGGGATACTAAGGAGCTGAGGCAGTATCTCTTAGCTGTGGCGAATCAGATCTGCAAGGAAGATGAATCTAACTATTATTTTTTGCATGCATTATGTTTGATCCCTCCCAACCTTTACACATCAAGATATGCAGACACAGAGAGATAAATGCATAAAAACATCTAAGCAAATGTGTCACACCTCATACATTGACCAGAAGAGACAACATAGGGGAAAAAAATCCCACTAATTATGTGAATGGATTCTTGTTTTTCTTATTAACTCAGATTCAGCTACATGAGTTTCAATATATTTAAAAGTTTAATATATGGCATATATTCTGGTTTGCTTACAAAGGTCTGTTTTCCTTTCCTCACCTTCAAAATATATGTATCTTAAATATGATGGATACAACAGAAGCTCACAGAATAATTATATTTCTGTAGTTTTCTTCATGTACAGCATTTTTTTTTCACCAACTGATATGAAGAAAAGCTGAGTCTGTGGTACAACCAGTCACCTAGACAGTCATTAAATCATGCATATACTGGTGGTACTAGTGTAAGAATGTAACATAAATCCAGTGACCTGCACCATCTTGCAATATTTCAAATGAAATGGAAACACAAACAATTTTACCAGAATCATTAGTTAGCTTCAGCAGAACACACCCCTTCCAACTATTTTCCGTTCCCTGTTGTTGCATGAGAAATGCTGTCTGAGGAGGGATTCAGTATGAAAACAAGCCAAGTACATAACGTAAATTCCATCTGGCGTGTGAAAAATCTGTATTTCACCTTCTTTTGTAACAGCAATTGGTAATTCCTAGCTCTTCTTCATTCACAGCTAAGCAGCCTGCTGCTCTGTATTTGCCAGGCAAAGTACACCTGCAAAGAGTAAATTTCTTCCCCGAAACTTTTTAAATAGTGTATTTCAAGTTGCTGTTTTCTAGGCCTCTGTGCCTCAAAGTAAAAACATTCCTTTCTTGTCTCCTAAAGAAAGGTCAGGCTCATAAAGGAAATGCCTCACCAAGGAAACTGGTAGGTAAGTGAACAACAAGAAGAACACATAAAAACTGCCTTTCCTTTCACGCTGAGTAATTTCAGTTCAAGATCTGTACAGAATTCCTAAATTTTTTTAATACTCCAGGGAGTGCACAGTTTCAAAGCTGACCTCCGAAATGGAAACCTTCAGTCTATGTATTCTGGACACATTTCTGTGTACAGAAAAATCAGCAACTGTGGAACACGTGTCTCCACCACCAGGACCACCGCTGAAAGCTCAAGCTCCTTTTGAACAGAGCTGTCAGAGAGCACTGTCTCCTTATGAATCCCAGGAGTGAGTAAGTTCTACTCGTCTGCTCTTTCTAAGTTGTTTAAACACACAACCATTTTTTAAAATCAAATTTAAAAGCCATTTCAAAAATCAAATCTGTACTTCGGCAATTTGATTTGTAGGAAATGAAACAAAAGGCAGCCCAAATGGGGTCCTTTTCAATAAATCCTAGTTAGTAACTCGTGCAAATTATTACTATTTTTCTATCTAAGTTGAGAGTGAATTGTCATGGGATCAGACAAGCTGAATGCTTCAGCGACAAGCTCAGTGATGTGACTTCCACCTGTCAGTGCTACGTCCTTTCACTGTGTGCCAGCAATACTGGGGTAGCTAGCTATGGAGGATGGAGTGATGAAAACTGAACCTTTATGCAAACNAGGAAACAAAGCACATTGGAAAGGACATCAGATAACAGCAAATACAAAATTGCTAATCGTAAAAACCTGTTCACTATCAAATAATCCTCTTTCACTTCACTCACCAAGAATATTTTCATGTCTCATCAGGACAGTCTGGTAGATTTCTGTTTCTCNTCCCCCACACAGGTAACCTCACACACAGATGAGCAAAGCCCAGAAGGTGTGCACACACACACTGCAGGTGCACACTCAGTCAACAACTACGGAAACTTTTGCACCTGATTTATTAACTTCTCCTCAGCCTCCTCACTTCCACTCACCTGATAAATTTAACAGCCAAGCCCAAATCTGCTATACAGCAGGTGCCATTCTTTTTCACCAGGATATTCTTACTCTTTAGGTCACGGTGGGCAATGGCAGGTTTGCCTTGAGTACTGAAGATCTCAGTGTGCAGGTGGCACAAGCCACTGACAGAGGAGTAAGCCAGTTTCAGCATGGCTTTTGTGTCCAAGGTAGTAGATTTTAGATAATCATAAAGTGAGCCGTTCTCATGGTAGTCAGTGATAAGATATAGCTGGGTCCAAGATCCTGTACCTTTAATATCTGCAGCAATGAATCCTTCAAAAAGAAAAGAAAAAAAGGATATTTACAAATTAATAATTCTCACGGGTTTTTTTTTCCTGTGCTCAGAACTCTGGACTGTCATCCATTTCAGTAGTTTTGTTTTAATAACATATTTAATTCCTTTCATCTTACTTCCATGCAACTGTGCCTCACCTCTAGCCTTTAATGTACTTTCAGAAGCCCAGATATGGATATACCAGTGGCTGAAACAATCATGTTGTGTTTGGAGTAACAACCCCCAAACCCCATTATTCTTTAACTNTTTTCCCATCCAGACTTCTCCATAGCGACCTTTTCCAATCTGCTTCACCATTTGAATCTGTTTTGCGATGGTCCTTTGAACCTGTGAAATGCCAAGGCAGATCTTACACCTTGCTCAGTGGAAATCTCTGCATTCACCTCCCTCCTCCCGTGTCTGCTTCCCACACAGCCAGCCCAGAAGAGAGTGGAACAGCTTTCCAGTGTCTGTGCCAGCTTTGTCAGCGGCTGTACTGTGAGCTAAGGCTAAAATCATGGGTATTGCAAGATCAATGTTCACGGCAGCATTGCAGAGATACTCTTTACAAAGATGACAGACTGCCTGTACACTTAACAAGTTTTTACAGCCATGAAAAATCCTGGACAAATGGAGACTAATAATCTCATCAGATTTGAGCACGTCTGCAGATCATCATGTCTTTCTAGAAGTTCACAAATAAAAATGCGAGTGGATGCTAAAACACAACTCACTGGTGTTGGTGGCTGACTCTGCCTCACCCTAAAATAACAGGAGAGTAAAATGTCACCCTCTTGTGCGACCAGTGTTGCCAGTTCAATCCACAGCTAATTAGTATTTGTCTGGTGGGATTTAGCAAGATTTTGAAAGAATACTCCCACCAATGCAAGGAGATTTTCATCTGGCCCAAGCAATTGGCAAAATCTGGACAAAGTTCAAATTTGTGGCCTCTTGCTCCATTTTGCCACCATCCAGATACAAATCTCCAGTAGTTTATTGCAGCAAGTGAATCTAACTGCTGTAACTGAATCCCTATGAAATGATATTCATTTCATGAAATCCAAAATATTTTTGCGATCTTGGCTGACAGAAATGAGCAAAAATTGATTTTTAAATCATTTGCTTCCTTTGTTATGCTTGGGAGGTCCAGTGGAAACCACCAGTCTGGTAATGCCAGACAGGACCACCACAACCCCACTGCAGCATGAAGGTGCATCCAAAGACAAACTCAAAACCTATTGGGTCAGGTCTACCATCATTCTTTTTTTAAGTAAACCACTGGTTTTCATATAGGACAATTTTAAGAAGCAAAACATACAGTGGTATTTATGCAAAGCTATTTCAAATATCCCAGTTTTCTTCTTCTGTCATNCAGGAAATCTCTTGAACTCTGTGCCAAGACATTTTCTGCTTCAAAAAGGACTCGTGTTCATTGATGTCCTTTATATAAAAAGTGACAGTCATCCAGCCCTGCACTGTATTATTAGATGTTCAAGACGGTAGCTTCAGTGCCATTATTTTTGGTTAACATCAATGAACGCCAACAATAGAGACTAGCCTTAATTTTTAAAATTGATTTATCTTTTATACGCTCGTATAGTGACTGAACAATAGTTCTATTACATTGGAATTTTGCTGTAACATTTTGTAATGTCATTTTAGCATTGTTGCTTTCTATTTTGCCCATTTTAAAAATGCATCCTGAACAATAATGTAGTTACATCAAATAACTTAATTTGTGTAAATATATGTAATGGCATCATAAAGTACATGCAATTACAATATTTAATGATGAAAAGTTCCTTATTAAATTACATTAAGAAAATGAAAAACACATTTCTGTTATGGGTTTTCAGGCGGCAGAATACTATGTGAAAGGCCTTAACCTGGTTTTGTCTTGCTAGAACTGGTCAAATGATTTCCTATGAACAATTTATTTTATTTTAAGGAATTCAGCTCCTTCTTGAATTATAAACCAATTACAATTTCTAAAACAAATAGGTTAATCAAAATTGTTGGCTGAACTGATTTCATAAGCATCCTGAATAATGTGCTTCTGTTAAGTTTGTGTCAGGGACACG
>VYZR01040342.1:6002-37973 GCA_013400675.1 Oxylabes madagascariensis | reverse complement strand
ACAGGACCTCAGGGATTGGACTGATTCTGGTGGAAGTATGACTGAGGAAGGTCCTTGGGACAGTCAATGACCAACTCTGTCAAAGAAAGGGTTGCTCTCAGCTGTCACTTGGCTTTTCTCAAGACATATTTAGCATAAAGGTAGGTGAACTGGCTTGAAGACCAAGAACAACATCGCTGCCAAGGTAAGATCCCTTGCTGGTTTCTTCTACCTTATAATCTGCCTCATGAATATGTCCCAACCTTGGATGAGCTACAAGTCTACTAAACGGGGATGAGTTCCCAAATATCAATGATACCATGCCATGTGGACATACTAAAGGGAGCAGCATTTTGAGTAATTAATGGGCATTCTGACTGACTAGTGACAGGCACAATACACTGCTTCTTGTTTTCATGAGCTCCTTGTGTATGTTTTTGTGTGCCTCTGGGTTTTATATCAGCATCCTTTAATAAAAGAAGAAAAAGCAAATTGTAGCAAAAAAAAAGCTACAGGAGTACTGGCTGGGGATCTGTGTGACTGAAAAGTACGTACTGTTTGAATGTTCTGGGTGCTGGTTTTGTTCCTAGTTGACATTGGCTTTCAAGTTGACTGTGATTGCTGAAAGACTAAAGATTTAGTTTTAACACCCAGTTTGGCATTTTCCCAGTAAATGGCAGCAGATTTACAGTGCACGGAGTCTTACCTGGTTCTGATGTTCTTGTTGAAGGTGCTGCAATGGAAAGGTGGTGTGATCTAGATAGGCAGGAAATGGCTCTGTGTTTTTACCCTTGAGACTGCAGTCACCTCTGCCATGGTATTGCCAGGCATGATCAAACAGTTGCACACATCTGAAATCAGTTTTCTACTGGGAACCCAAACTAAATTAGTAAACCACCGGTGGCCATTATTGCCCTTCCACTGAGAGTGTTACTGCTGTCCCTTCTGCAGCTGGTGGCTGTACTGCAGCACTGAATTTGCTGTCTTCTTACTCTGCACCTGTATTGAGTTTCTCAACTATTGACATATTGGTCTCAGCCCTTGAATAATTTCATGTAGAGATTAGCCTTAAAAAAAAATGGAAAAGAAGAAGTTGTGGGCTTTTTGTGTGTTTGGCAGTTTTTATCTGCAGTGATTGGTGCATTTCAAATGTCCCAGGAAAACTCACAGTCGCGACAGGACTCTTTGGTGGTTCATTGAAGTAAACACAGGGAATCTCGCTCTGAAAAGCAGAATTATGTCCGTCTCATTGAGTTCATATCTGGGCAAAATGAAAGAACCTTGTCTTCATTGTGGGTTGACTGAAGGTTGACTGGTGCTCGTTAGTTAAGCCAGGGTCAGAAGGCACTCTGTGTTGCCACCACCACCTCAAACACACACAGAAGCAGTTTTATGCACAAGGACATTCTGTCAGATTCAGTGTGAGCATATAAAATGATTGTGCTGGGTATTTCAGGCTTGCCAGTTGGTGAACTATCTCCATCTGAATTGTTATCATCTGGGAGAGAAAATGGGTTTGTACTTCAGCTCTGAAATAAGTAGCCATATTTTTAAAGCTCAGAGCTCTCTTCAGCTGCTGTCTGCTGTGTGTCTTTGCTCAGATATGACTGTTTCTGTAAAACAGATTTGCTTTCTGTGTGCAGCAGGCCATATTGGCTAATTACACACATCATGATCAAATTTTAAGATATGTGAACATTGTCTCTGAAGGGCCACCAAAACTGAAGCAGTCTTGTGATGACCTTGACCAAATTTGTAGGGGACACAAGAAACCAGTCATTGGTACTTGCTAGCTGCTTTTAGATATTGGTACAATCACATCAGAATTTTAAGCTATCTCAGAGGAGACAATTGTAATTCAACATAGAGCATGGACATATGCTGGGTGAAGGCACTGACTTCTCCAGAATGTGTTGTATAAGGTTTGATCATCATTAACATCTGATACACTCAAATGTTTGGCGGTTTTTGTGCTTTTGTGCTTTTGTCAGATGGCCTCTGTTATTCTATTTATGCCCACTGTTATCTAAGTAGAGTCTGGTTTAGTCTGCCTTTTGTACTTGGACTTCTGACACGACCTTGCTTTCTCCTTTCAGTTTTGCTTACTTTCTCATACAGTTCTTGCTGTTGAAATTTGGTATAACTTTGGTGAAGAGATGGTGTTGGGCTCCAGGCAGGGAGATTTATTATGCCACAGCCTAAAGCCTGTGCTCCCGTGCCACATTACTGCAGAGTCTCTCTGTGCTCACCCTCTGGATGCAGGTGATTAACACGTGGTCCAGGGAATTGCGCCTCTGCCTGCTCAGTAATTTGCTGGGCAGCACTGCAGTCATCCAGAGCAGCTGCCACTTAAATGGCCAGTAGATTGTTCTCTTTTTATTTTAGTGCCTGCAGCTTCACCGTGTGCCACAGCCAGACGCGCTGTGTTGGTGTTTGCTGCAGCAAAGCATCAATTAGCTGCATCTTGCCATGTGCTGCCTGCACAGCCAATATTCAGCAGAAGTCCTGCATGCATGTAAATGATTGTTCCCATCTCCAGCCACAGATGGGAGGCACATCGAGACCAGGCATCAGGAGTAAAAACTTCAGCCCAACAGGTACGATTAACTGCTTGTGGGATTTCACCAATGTCTGTATATGATGGAAAGTCCAAACTTGAGGTATCTGTCCAAACGTTTAGTCACTTGAAAGATTTTGTAACACAGCACGCTGTGGCCATGGTGACACCAGCATCATTCTGGGGGAAGGGAGCAGGTTTAGGGAGTGATCATAGGATAGCTGAGAAGCAAGGCACTCATGTCCTGGGCTCAAAGTGCTGAACTGTCCTCCCCACCACCATGCTCCAGGGAGGCATAGATGTGATTTTGGCTGCCTGCCTTTGCATAGGCACATAGTAAATAATTAACATGCACAGCCAGGCTTTTTGGTCATCAGCTTTTGCTATAACTGATCATTAATTCAAGGAATTATTGATTCTCATGCCAAATCTTTGCTCATGGGTGGTAGAGAAACTAATAATCATTCACAGGGTCATTGTTGACAGATCTCGGTATAGGAAGTGAATAAAACGTGTGGGAATGGAAGAGCAGGTCTATAGGTTTGATTGCATCTTCCAGATCATGAGGGGAGTAATTGACAAACTCAAGTCAAAAGTCTAACTTGTACCCACACCAAGGCCCCTCTTGTTGGGTATTCATGCACTTGGTGGTGCTTTCAGGAGGAACAGGGCCATCTGGGATCACCAAACAGCTCTCCAGAGAGGTGTGCTCAATGTCCACAGGAAGCTCTTGCCTGGACACTGGAGATGCTGAGCACTCATTGTGCCTTGCACAGCAACACGGTTGGATCCTGATTGCCATAAAACTCCTGTCCTATGCTCACAGTACCCATAAGCTTGCCTTCCTGAACCCTACCCTGAAACATTTCCTTTCTTTAGCAATCTCCTAAATTCTAGTTAATCCCTTTTCCATGACTCCAGACCTCAGCCCTTCTCCCCTTTCTACCACAATGCTTCAGTCAGTGCCTGCTGCCTTGCCAGAAGGTTTTCACGCTGGGGCCAAGAAAAACAGATAGATGCTCCCCAAGTATGTGTGTTATTGCTTGGGTGTCTCCTCTCAGCTGCTGTTTTTTCCCAAAATTTGCCAGAACATCATGCCTCAGAGACCCTCACTTGAAGTCCAGCATGGATGTGTTTGGATTCAAAAGTCAGTGAAGGTCACCGGCAGTGGAAGCCTGAACACCCTTCTCCATTGCACACAGCCTTGCTTTGTTCAGCGAGACAGAGAAATAGCAGGCTTGCAAGGAAGGCATAATTAAGTGTATTCTGACTGAAAGTTCAGGTGTATTAATAAGAACATGATGCCCAGCATGGTCCCTTGCATGTACTTCCAGAAAATGATTACAAATATATTTTGGTAAATAATAACAGCAGCCTTCTCTGTGTGTTTACAAGCTGCTTTATGGTACTGTATAACTTGTGTCATTTTCCCTTCCACTTGTTAGAAACAAAAATTTGAATTTGATTAAGAATTAAATTATTTCCTGATGTTCCTGGTCTTGCAGCATTACTTCTTATGTTTGAACAGGAGGTCAGCCCAGCTTTGATGAGAAGATTTTCAGTACTTTACCAAATTATGTTATTTGTATGTCACACACCTATGAAATAGGTGGGTTATGTGAGTCTCATTTCTGTGCTGTAGACACACAAGCAGTGTTGTTGTTCCCTGTATTCTGTCTGATTAGAGATTTTTCTCTCTGCTGCTTTGCCCTGATACACAGAAATCACCTTTTTCCTAGAAAAATTCAATACTTTCTGGTGCCTCCTGCTGTCAGAGAGCCAACACTCCTCTGAACACTTTCCCTTCAAAGATCAATCAAATTTTGGGCAGAGAACTCCCTTTCCCACTTTCCCACTTGAGACTTTTTTTTTCAGCCTGAAAGACTTTCTGGCATCTGCTTTAGGCTCCTGTGTAACACCTGCTGCTGGTGACAATGCAGATCTTTTTCTGCCTCCAGGGAAGAAAGGTGACTTAATAGAAAGGCCAGCTTTATAAAAGACATTTGAATTACTTAAATGTCCTGCCATAATGACAAAAAAAAAAAAAAATCTAGCCTCTTAAAAATTATGCACAGAAGTCAGTTTTGGTCTTTACTAGAGAGCAGGTTTTTGCAGTGGTAGCATTTCCACATCAGTGTGCAGCTTGTGAGGCTCCAAGAGAGGACAGCCTTTCCACTGAAGGCTCTTTCATTTGTGTTTGGAAAATTGCTTGGTAGTTCTGTGGCTTCCTTTCTCTTTGGACACACATCTGGGGTCATTGGCTGTGCCTTCTCTGCTTGTTCCCTAACGCCTTCTTGTGACTGGTGCTCTGGCTCTGCATAGGATGGGGCAAAGAGGGGAAAGTGGCTCTTAACTTACAGGGTCTGTTGATTGCTATCACTTTCTCTGGGCTTTGAAGAAAGTCAGCTGGAAGAGTGCTTCTCCTAGCACTCATGTTCCAGTGGAGACATGGTTAACAGGAAGAAAAGTAGTGGCATTTCCCAGAGGGAGGTAGATGTGAGATGATCCATGTGGGACAACTGGCCTTGCATTCAGGTAGCAACTGTTCCATGCTGCCATGGAAAAGGTCATTTTTCAGTGTAGATACAGGTGACACCTTACATGGCCGTCTCCACCTGGAAATCACCTCTACAGTCCAGATGTTGAGCTAAACACTGGGATCACCATGGTAGACTATGGTGATCCCATCAGGTTTCCTACATGGCCACTGAGTTATTTTGTACGTAAAACCAGAGCACCATGCATGGGAGTCTGTCCAGAAAGCTCTCTGAAAAAGCACACCCTTTAAATGGGGTAGAGTAGGCTCATTATTAAACCTTCCCACTCAGTGACAGACCTAAAAAGGAGGGACAAATCTCTCCATACATGGGGAACTTTTTCTTAATAGTGACTTGCTTTCCTACAAGCTTTTCCCTGAGCTTTCCTACAAGATCCTACAGATCTTGAAACATTTTTCCAATGGAGGTCAAATGATACATCTTTGTCAGACACATGAACTGAAGGCTGAAGAGACTGGAGGGTTTGCCTTGTCTCACAGATTTCTAATGCAGTACCTGAGTCCCGTTATGTAGGTGGCATGTGTCCTCACGAATGAGGAAAAGGAGGACCTCGGTGCTTTGCCTGATCCTTACAGCACTGGATGAGAATTAGGCCCAACTTTTCTGCTTCTCTGCATTGCAGTGGCATTTAATGCATTACACTGGAAGCTTTCTCCACCAAAATCCAACCAGAAGTGCTACAGTGATTGAGAGACAAAGGATGAAAGAAACTGTGAGGCAATGAGGGTCACCAGGCGTCTAATTTTCCCAATACTTCTACTCTTTTCTTTTCAAAGCACATTTTGAGTGAGGCTGAGGAAGCAACTGGCAGCACATTCACAGCTCCTTGGTCCTCTGTGTATGTGTCTTCTGCAAGGATCGCAGTCTGGTGTGTATACTAAAATTGTGTCAGGAGCTACACAGTTTCTGCCTGGGGCTTTAGCGTGCCTGGTCTGCCAGAAGATTTAATTTTCCCTATCAAGAGCTCTTGGGCACCTTGGATCTGCTGTAAGGAAGGGGATGAAATGCTGAGTGATAAGGCTTAGCCCTGCAGGACATCTCTGTGGACATGAGAGTGCAGAGAACAGCAGTGCGTCCGCTTCCTCTGGTCCTTGCCTGCACCAAGGCCAGTGCACACCCCAGTGCTCACATCGGGGTGCCACGAGAGCTGAGATTCACGTGGTGGTGTCTGAAACACATTTCCTCTTGTGAAAGACTGGCAAGTGTATATGAAAGCATTTCATCAAGTTATCAAATAACATTTTGTTCTTGTCTCCGTATGATAAGCATAGCTTGGCACACCAGGCTCTTACATACAAGATTATAGCTGCAGGAGCTCTCAATGCATTATTTTTCTTGCATTAACTTATTCTGTTTCCCCTTGTGCCCACGTGAACTTTTGTCATTTGTGTCCTGTGGTAAGAAACTGAGTTTAGTTAGCTGGGTTAAAAAGAGCATATGCTTTGGGTCAGTTTGAACCTGCCATCTAGCTTTGCCTGGCGTGCCACATCCTAAAATATCCAGCACAGTCAACACCAGGCCCCCGGTAACCAGAGGGGTACTGACAAATCTGGGAAGTTTTTGGAGGAGACGACAGAGTTGATCAGGAGAGGTGGAAGCACAGGTAGATGAGTTCAAATATAAACTGATGCAGAGCCCAGCTCTGGAGTGACTAACAAATGTGTGGTTTGTGAGACATGTAGCGCTCTGATGAGCACGAACACCCTCCCACTCTCCCGAGCGTGAGAGCGGAATTCTTGGTGTGACACGCAGGGATATAACAAGGGCTAATAGTGTGACAGGCAGACTGAAAGTAAGGTAAAATTTCCTGACAATGAGATGTATTTTGCCGTGAAACAGCCTCCCAAGGGAAAGGGCAGGAGCGCAACTGCTTTGTCTTTTTTAAAGCCAAACGGGACAAAGCATTAGGAAAGGTAATTCAGGAAGCAAGTGTAAATTGGCTGGAGGACGGAGTGGTGATCTAATAGATCCTTTCCGTTTCTAGCTCCTAGGATATAATGCTCCCTGTAATGAATTTTTGACTGGTTTTAAGCTTAGGGGGTAACAGGGAGATAAAACTGAGCAAAAAAAATTAACAAAAAGAACAAAAAAAAAAACCCTGTAGAGTTTGTCTAATAGTCATGGAAAGTGCCAAATTGAGAGTTCCTCTAGGCCAATGGCACTATTCAAAAATAGCATTGCAAATGGGAAAGTGAAAATTGTTACATAGGTAATGATTATGGTAATGACATATTTTCAAAGAGTCTTGGTAGTCCCAAGTGTCCAAGAGCACATCTCAGATTTGGGGGTGATTCATGTAATGGGAAATTGCTGTAGCTGACTCTGAAATGCAGCAACCATTCCACTGAAACAACCTGCTTTAATGGCAGCAGTTTAAGATGGGGTATAAAGTATAACTTCTGTAACTGAAACTGTAGAAGAATTGTCTTGGTTTGGCAGAATTTCATTAATTGATCTAATGATTCTACTAATTATCTAATGATAATAATTATCTAGGCAGGAGTTTCTTTTGCAACTGACTTTCCCCATGTCTTTGCTTTTAAAGCAGCAGTATCTGGAAATATTGACAGGGCTTCCCTGGTTCCTTTTGGGTGGGTAGGGAGAAGTCTGCTGAACAAGCAAACCCTGAGCTGAGAGACATTGGAGTGGCTTCCTTGTGTTGTTTTTATCTCCCTGTTGAGAGTCCTAACTTCAGCCTCTGAATTCCTGGAGAACAAGGGCAATCTAGTTTCTTTTAGCAAAGACATGAAGGGAGTCCTTTTGAAAAAATAAGAAAATGCAAAACAGTATAGTTTTTGTATGGAACCAGAACAGGCAGATTGGAAAAGCTGAATATATATTATTAACTGGTTTAATATTGTCATTTTAAACTGAAATGTGTTGGTTGTCATTCACATAGAGAACAACTATTTTTCCTTCCTTTTTTTTTTTTTTTTTTTTTTTTTTAACAAGCAGTCACAAATCAGAAAGAAAGTAGTCAAAATACAGATGTTCTGCATTGTTTATCATTCATGAAATTAGACTTTCTTAGACAACAGCCTTGAGGAGTCATCTCAGTTGAAAGAGGAAGGAAATGAGCCAGAAATTAAGAACTTACATGCTGAACATGTCGTCCTTCTGGAGCCACATGCTCACCATGGAACTGACTCACATGGCATTAAAAATTGTTTGTTCTCATTTACACGATCTGCAAGACTGTGTTTAATGTAATATTTTTTTAGCTGCACAATTAATCAAATGCTATCCATTTGTTAATGAAGGTGGAAAACATTCCTGTGTAAAATTCCATTGACTACTGAGTAGCTCAGGTGCTGTACAGTTTGGCTACCTCTATATTTTAGACAGATTTACCAATATTTAAGATTTTTGTTCAATAGTCACTACAGATTTAGTTCTTTTGGCTGTTAGCTAGTCATGCAAAAATCAGTAAAAGTTTTCCTTTTAATGTTTACATTATTCATAGGGGTTGTTAGGAGCTAGAGTTTTCACTTTATCCATCAGAAATCGTAGTGTTTCATCCAAAAGCCCCATAAATTCAGGCCCAAGACAAAATCCTTCCACTGTCCTGCTTCCAAAATAACAGAACAACAACCAAAAAAATTATTTATAAAGAACTGATGTGACAGTCTTCAGCTTTACAGCTGTTGCCTAAAGAGGCTACCTGGAGCAGAGGCTGGACAGAGTTAAAGGAATAAAGTAGGTATTTATTAAAAGGCCTTCAAAGGACACACCTTGGGAAGTACAGGAGCCCGGCGATGGCTCTGTCCAAGATGGATCCAAAATGGACAACCGGTCACAAGTTTTCACACTTTTATAAGTTCTGGTCCATTNGTTCTCACACTTCTATAAGTTTTGGTCCATTTACATATTGGGGCTAATTGTCCAATTACAGCTTCAGGTTGTGAAGTCCCATCCTCCCAGACTGCTCTCTTCAATTCACTGCTGTTTGTGCTTTTTGGGCCTGAAGCTGCAAGGGTGTTCTCGGTTCTTGAGCTGGAAAAGGATTGCTTTATCTAACTAAACTGTGAAGAGAACTTTGTATGAGGTTCAGAGTCACACTAAGTAGAGAATCTGGAAAATACGAAAGCTAAAATTTAAGGCATTACAGGTACTGTAAACCTTCATGATCTGTCTTTCCCAGGGCTTGCAGGTTCTTAGTGCTGTGGCAGCTGAAAAAATTATTACACCAGCAGCTTCCACAATTTGAGCTGCTAAAATTGCAACATTCCTCTGAAGTGGCTCTTTTTTTTTTTTTTCTGAACCTTCTTATGTAAATTTTTTCTCTCTAAAATCTTTTAACTAGTCCCAGGTCTTAGACTGTAGATAAGTATTTGACTTTCAGCAGGACGTTTGTTTCTCGACTTCTTTATTTTATGAAAGAATGACTTCTATTCCTTTTCCATTTAAGCACCTTAGAAATTCTACTTCCCTTAGTAATGCCATAGAAAATCGCTCAAACTCTGAGCGGATCAGCTGCTGTTACCTGATGCAACCCTCAGTCTGGGTACACTGTCTTGCTTTAGGAAAAGGATGGCTTCTGGCAAGAGGCTGTCGATCCCATCCCTTTGTTTGCTTGTTGGCTGCTGGTATAAGGAGGCTGGAAAAGTATGGAAAGGGACATCATCTGGGATCTCGCAGAAAAACCATGGCATGGATGAATCAGAGAACATTGCTTCCTACTTCAATGCTGAATTCCTATTATACACAGAAGGGATATAATTCCAAAATCCAGGCACAGAACAGAGGACAGATGTTGACTGGTCAAGAGGGTGTAAGTACCATAATAAATTGTGTGATTGACTGAAAAGGGAATTGGGAATCTCCTTTTTATTTTCTGCAGTGGCACTGACCAGAGAGACCATGAAGAATTCACATCTCCTCAGTTCTCCAGCATGTAAAGTGGGAATGATAATGCCAGTTTTCCTTTGCCATGTGTTTTGAGACTTCCAGAGGTAGCGCTGCATAGTCCACTCCATTAGCATGGATATTTAACACGACAATGTTTGTGCTGACATCGGGGCACATCCCAGACGTGCAGGGACCATCCACAGTACCTGATGTGGTATGGTGAGAAGGGCTACTCTGAAACCATCCCTGAACTTCAGCTGGTTTCCATGGCGACAGAACCGCTTAGTGCGGCTAGGCAAGAGGAGAGTGATAAATTCTGCTAAGGATAACTTACAGCATCAAGGCTGCACTTGGAAATATCTCTGGTTTTCTGGGTCTGGGCTTGCAGGAGACATTGCTGAGCTCTGGGATTTCCTCTTCTCCAGCTCATCTACAATGAACAATATGGGCCAAAACGTGGAGAACCACGGTGGAGAGAGAGCTTCAGGGTAGCTTTCCCTTGGCCTTTTGGTGATGGGGTGGGTGGGAGAGGAATCTGCATCTCTGAAGCCCTACTGCAAGGACCTGGTGTTGAAAGCTGGTGAATACCATCTGCTGGCCTGCTTTCTACTCAGCATTTCATATGTGCTGCTGCTTTAGTCCCTGGGTCAGCAACATTCCTAGAACAAGGGCTCTTCCTCCAGCCAGTCCCCGAGGCACCAGTCACCCTCAGAGCCTAGAGCAGGAGCAGGGAAAGGATACCCTCATCATTCAGGCTGTGTGACTGGGATCTTGAGTGCACTGAATGGTCTGTCGGCAGCGAGAGAGCTGGTGGGAGGCAGATGCTAAAAATTGCTTCAAGGGAAATTGGAAGGTGTCAGAAAGGTCATTTTGGAAATGGGGAAAGGATCAAGGGGTTAGAGGGTGACATGTTAAGTGACATGAACCTCCTTGCTCTCTGCTGGTAGAATTTTAGAGTTTGGAGGAAAAACTGGCAAGAACTTTCCTGCTGATGAAGCAACATACAAATGGACATGATAAAGGAAATCATAAAAAGTGCCTTATGAGCCACACTTACTGGTGAAAATATGACAGAGTTTCTGAAGATGAGAGGAAGAAGACAGGGGCCTAGGAAATGTCTTTAAAAGGTAGGGAAAGCACAGAGAAACTTAAAAGAAAAACAAGATAAAATGGCAATTGCATATAAGCCCACGCAGGCACTTACTCTCTTACTTTCTCTCTTACACCCATGCACTCAAGCACATCTTTCTATCCGAAATAGCAGGGAAAAGATATCATAGCCTTAATTGTCAAGAGTAATTTCTCTTCGCGTGTCACTAACAACAAATTCTCAGAGCAAGGATATAGATACTTCACAAAACTCATCTGCCTGCTTTTTTTCCTTTCTAAACCTGAAAAAAAACAAGGAAGAAAGCCCCTGGGAACTGTGGAGCTGAAGAGCTACATGTTGACAGCTCTTGGATGGCTGAAGGCCAAACACAAGTATTTGTATGCCAGCAATACCACGGGAGGCAGCCAGGTGATTGTGTGGGGAACCAGAGCTCACTTTTCCTCACAGGAATGGCTTTGCATTTGGGGTTGTCAGGGAACATGGCTGCAGCTCCTCTGAGCTTGCACTCCCAAAATGCTTGGCAAACTAGGGGTTTTCCCACCTCATATCCAGCTTTGCTGAAAAATCACCAGCTGGCTGCTCTTGCTTGGGAGTAGGGTGCCCCTCAAGAAGAAGCCTTCTGGTTGCACAGGCTGCACAGGGGTTTTACCACAGCAGGATGAAGATGGGTGGCTGTCAGCTGGGTTTAAACTCGAGCCACCCCTCTAGGCTGCTCAGAAGGGCTGAGCTCTGGTGTCTCTGGGGAGACAGGGCCATCACACGCTCAGACGAGGTGGGCATCGTTTGCCTGGTTTGCAGGAACAAAAGCTTGAGCCCATCCTCAGCGTGCTTGGACTCGCCCTTTCCGGGGATGATCTTTTGACAGGGATCCACACGGAGGAGACACGTGGAGATTCACACAGAGGACTGAAAGCAGTTTGGATCTTTGTCCTGTATTTAACTGATGCTGTAAACTTAGCTTCTGAGTATTGGCATAGGCCCTCTAGGCTTTGACTGGTGTTTGTCTGACCCCATGAGACTCTCCATCCCAGCACACACTGAGTGAAAGGCTCCACCAGCTCATTTAGAAATTAAGTTTGTTCATCAGAGTCATGTCCCATGCGGAGAGGAAAAAAAATCCCTGGGTTGATGTGGATTCTATATATTCATTCATGGCTGATGGTTGGGAAATTATAGTATGGAAGAGAAGATTATTATGGTTCCTGGCAATGAATAGAATTTGTAAAAGCAGATTTAATTTTTTAAATATTTTTTAAAAGTTTTTTTTTAAAAAATTGTATTGTTTTATTTCATTTTGCAAAATGTAAATAATAACAAAGAATCCCTCAATCCACTTCCAGTGTTCTCTTCTCGCTACATGAAACTGCCAAATCTGAATTGGAAATACGCAGAAAAAAATGTAGGGCTTTTTTATGATGCTTGGAAGAAAATGGATTTGCAGAGCTTCTCTCTTTAAATGTGTCAACATAAATGACATCCTAGCAGGTCTTGGAGATTGCGTGGCTTAGGCAAATAACTGCTATTTATTGCATGGGCTGTGCGATTTTTTACCTAGCTATTTCTGCCACATGCAGAATAGGTGAAACAAATTTTCCTCGCACATTTATATATACATTTATACATTTATACAGTGCCTGCCAAGAGTTGCATGCTGTGGTCTGCACTAATGCTCATTTGTGCCATGATTCCTTATCCAGGATTTAACCCCTCCCAGAGGAAAACTACATCCCATCTGTGATACCTATTACAAACAAGCCAGATTCTGTGCAGTGTTCTGTCTAACAGGTTACAATCGGCATTTTCCTTCCCTTTGGCCTCCCTAGTCTCCCCTGGAAAAGCAATCTAAGGCAAGTCTATCACAGAGTTACAGGAGAGGCACCTTGCAATTGACTCTCAGGTCTCTTAGTCTTTCACCACCAGCTTGTTTCAAAGGGATAGCAACATAAAAGAGAAAAGCATTTAAAAAGAGAAGACAAATGAGTCAAGTGAGGCTCAACAAGGAAAATCCAGTTCCTTCTGCATGGATATCAGTAAAAGCGAGGTATGTAAGCATGTCAGAGTTAATTTGTTCGAAGCTTTTGATAATAAAGAAAAAAAGTTAAGCCATTTCTCTATTACATCCTTCTTGCTATGTGTATTACCAAGCTGTTTGCCCCACTGGCTTTGGATGTTCTCTAGTAGCATGTTAGGATGGGAATATCACTTCTGTTCCTCACAGCTGTCATCAGAGGGACAACGCATGTGTCCGAGGGTAGCCCTGGAATTTGCTGAATCAGACTCAAAGTTTCCTGCTACAGCAATGTTTTACAATTCTCCTCTCCCTTGCTGACCTAAATATCTCCCTTTTCTGAAACATACAAATTACATCTGTGATGCAAACATTGCGCCTGCGTGTGTCTGCATGCGATTTATTCAGGCAGAGCTTTTACCGCTCGCTTATTTTTCAGAGTAAGAAAAATAAAGGTCTCTGTACTTAGCCTACGATGACAGTTTTGCAGCAGGAGAACACTGAACAAGAAAAATGAAGACTGCAGAAGTGGAAGGAGGAAATGAAAGTTGCTCTACCGACAGGGCTACNTGGAGTGCATTGTATTTCTTTTCTGCTGTTGTTGTTAATTAGGACTAGCCCAGCCTGTGACTGTGCAGTTAATTTCAATGATAAAATTATAAAGTGACTATTGGCTAAAATACAGGGAAAGCCTTTAATAAGTGGAACTGGTCTTTTTACTCTTTCCATATTAAGGGACATAATATTGCAATTATTAATATTCTTCTATAATATTAATGTATGATAATGTAATAATAAAAAGCTGAATGATACTAGAAGTATGATTAATAATAATAATTTTGACTGTGTTAGGCTTCCACTCACAGAGCATTTTAGGAGCAGTGATTAATTTAAGTGTCAATATTGGCATACTAAATCCACCACTGCATTTCCAGATGGGGCAAGGGAATGTACGACCTCTGCCCACTTATTTTTAATTACTACTTATTTGATTTCTTAAACCCATGACTGTCTTTGAGATTTCCACTTATCCTCAGCACAGACAAGGGTTTTTCCTTCCCCTACCTCTGCCAGGTAGGAGGAAAGCAAGGTATAGACCATGATGAGGAAGGACATCAGCTGAAACACATCTGAGGACCCTGTCAATGTATCCCATTAAAGCAGCACATTTGTGAACAATATATCTATAAACAGTTACTAAATGGAATAGGCAGAAGGGTGCCCTTAACACCTCTGCTCTGATCACTCTGGGTGCTGGGCATGGATGGGGATAATGGGCCACAGATGGTGGCCAGGCTGTCTGATTCTCACTGGGCAGAACTTGCTGCTGTGGCTGTAAGAGGCAGAGAACTCCTGCATGGAGCATTGCTCCGGGTCAGTCAGACATTGCTTACTTTTTCATCTTCTTGTTTTAGGCTTTGCAGTGCATTTCATCAATGTTATTAAAGGGCTCTACAGATAATCTTAGTGTAGCTCCTTTCCAGTGGGCAAAGAGTGCTTCAGATCCATTAAATGCCTGGCCCAAAGTGATTTAGGTTAACAGTAGTGGACGGGAAGAACACAATTCAAATCTCTTATTTTCAGCTTCAGGACCTTCCATAGCATGGAAAAAACTCCTGATATTCAGCTCTCCTAGGAGGGAAAGCATTGCAGAGACGGGAAGGAAAAATGGTTGGAAGCTTGCAGTGTGAGTGCTCTCTTGCAAGTAGTTAGCTGCAGTATTACCTGGTGCACATTTCCTGGTGCACATTTCGTAATCTTACATGATGAAACAAGCCGGAGGCAGGCGTCTTAGCCCTATGCACCTAATCGGGGGCAAACGTGACTGGATGAACAGCAAGCCAAATGTGGTTGCAGCAACAGAATTTCTGTATCACTACTTACTAGGAGGTGCCATGAAGATTGTAATTTCTTATGTGTGTATGTACATGTGTATGTACATGCACATATGTGTGCATGTGCTCATGCATCCATAAAGATAGGTTTTATACACAGAGAAAGCAATGGACTGTGCAGTGTGTGAAATACTGGCTCAGAGAGGAAGGATTTTGCCTGATTTTGTTCATGTTGAGCTTTTTGTATGAATATGGAGGAGAAATCCATTTANAAAGTTGCTCTACCGACAGGGCGACATGAATTCAGCAATGGGTGGATTAGTCTGAGTGTTATCAGTGATGATGAAACACAGCAGACTGTGGTAATGAAATATTTATGAATGGGGAAATGATACTGCATTCTGCAGTGCAGCACAGGGGAAAGTGAAATTTCAAGAATACTGTAATAGCAAAGCCCTCCATTAATTATCGAAAGCAAGCTGTAATGCCAGTTACTATGACAACAGGGTCCCCTATGTATTCTGCACTATCGGNGTAGGAGGAAAGCAAGGTATAGACCATGATGAGGAAGGACATCAGCTGAAACACATCTGAGGACCCTGTCAATGTATCCCATTAAAGCAGCACATTTGTGAACAATATATCTATAAACAGTTACTAAATGGAATAGGCAGAAGGGTGCCCTTAACACCTCTGCTCTGATCACTCTGGGTGCTGGGCATGGATGGGGATAATGGGCCACAGATGGTGGCCAGGCTGTCTGATTCTCACTGGGCAGAACTTGCTGCTGTGGCTGTAAGAGGCAGAGAACTCCTGCATGGAGCATTGCTCCGGGTCAGTCAGACATTGCTTACTTTTTCATCTTCTTGTTTTAGGCTTTGCAGTGCATTTCATCAATGTTATTAAAGGGCTCTACAGATAATCTTAGTGTAGCTCCTTTCCAGTGGGCAAAGAGTGCTTCAGATCCATTAAATGCCTGGCCCAAAGTGATTTAGGTTAACAGTAGTGGACGGGAAGAACACAATTCAAATCTCTTATTTTCAGCTTCAGGACCTTCCATAGCATGGAAAAAACTCCTGATATTCAGCTCCCCTAGGAGGGAAAGCATTGCAGAGACGGGAAGGAAAAATGGTTGGAAGCTTGCAGTGTGAGTGCTCTCTTGCAAGTAGTTAGCTGCAGTATTACCTGGTGCACATTTCCTGGTGCACATTTCGTAATCTTACATGATGAAACAAGCCGGAGGCAGGCGTCTTAGCCCTATGCACCTAATCGGGGGCAAACGTGACTGGATGAACAGCAAGCCAAATGTGGTTGCAGCAACAGAATTTCTGTATCACTACTTACTAGGAGGTGCCATGAAGATTGTAATTTCTTATGTGTGTATGTACATGTGTATGTACATACACATATGTGTGCATGTGCTCATGCATCCATAAAGATAGGTTTTATACACAGAGAAAGCAATGGACTGTGCAGTGTGTGAAATACTGGCTCAGAGAGGAAGGATTTTGCCTGATTTTGTTCATGTTGAGCTTTTTGTATGAATATGGAGGAGAAATCCATTTATTATTTGTTTATTACTGCAAACATTTCCATCTTTCTCTCCTTGCGGTTCAGAGCCCTCAGCTTGTCTTTGCTTGGGTGCTTTATTGCCATCCTGATTTCTGCTTGCAGAAATAACCTGCCTTGACATGGCTCAAGACATGAGCTGGGAATACTCCATGCCCTTTAGTAGCCTATATTCCCTTTTTTTAAAAAAAACCCAAGCCCACAAACCAAAACACAGCACTGTGAGAATGATGTGCACACTGTGAGCCATAAACAATGGAGTAACGTAATCCAGGCGATGAACGACTTCGGGAAGCCAGCAGGGACGGCGAGGGCTCCATTTTCACTGTGATGAGAACTGCCCCAGAGGACCAATATGGATGTGAGCTTTCCTCTCCTTGGCTCCAAGGCTAGAGGAATCCAATAAATAGCTCAGACTACAACTCACTTACTTACAAACAATGTGGAGAAGGACAAGCCTGTTAGGTATGGGAAGGAAAGCAGGTCGTATTGGTTTAACAGTTTCAGAAACTTGACAGAGAAGAAAAGGTTCTGGTAACTCTTTGCTTAGTGTGGAAAAGGCAACAAGTAGCCCTGGGCATTGGAAATGTAACAATATTGCTCAAACACAATATCTGCCAGAGACAGGTCTGATGTATTAATCCTGCCCCAGCATGCAGGAATGGCTGGGCATTCCCCGTAGCTCTCCCCCACATCATGAGCTCTGTGTTTAGATGCATTGCAGAAGGATGACTGTTTAAAAGCAATATGGATGGACTTCAGAGACACCCAGTGCCAGCATTCAGAGCCATGTATTTTGGGACAGAGGATGGGGAGGGTCTTGCACGCTGCAGGAAAATCATTAGTCCCAGGACTAATTTTAGTGTAGCGGAAATAATGCCACAAATAATTCCCACTTCTACCTAGAGGGCACTACCTCCACCTTGGTCTGTTTGATGATGTCTGTGGGCCCACTGTGGAAAAAGGCTGAACTGAGATGTTCCCTTATCTTTTTCTAAATGGTTATTGGTTGTCAATCTTGAGAGTGAGCACATGCATGTGTGTGTGCTTGCATGTGCGTGTAGACTTTAGTTCATTAATTGTCACATGTAACTCAGGTCATCAGGTCACCAGGGTGTTTGCAGAAGTAATCTGGTGGCCACACAAACTCTGTCCTCTCTGGGATGGAAGGTGTCATTACCAGATTTGTACATCTCAGTATGGAAAAGACAAACTTTGTCCCTAAGATGCATCAGCCATCTGAGGTGAATCTTGCCTGGCCCTCTGGGTTTGCTTTATCCAGCTGCTGCCAGCTACAGTAAAAACTACCCCATCTACACAAGGATTAACCCACGAGCCAATCTGTGTCAAAAGCCATCCTTGTTGTCTCAAAGAGGACAGAGTTGAAAGCTACCATGCTACAAAGATTTGCACTAAACCTTGGGGTCATTCTAAAATAAATGTCAAATGTCTATAACACAAACATTTAGAAAGAGCACAGAGTAGTGTTTATGGACATTTTATCCTGTTGAAGTGAGAGCCCTGTCACCAAGCTTGGGAAAGCAACCTCTGAACAGCACTAGGAAAAGCAGGATATGAGCCTCAGCAAGTGAAGGAGCTGTGCCTGCGCCTGCCCAGTGTGTAGGAGGAGGAAGGGAAATCAGAAGGGGGATTAGTTTCTGGTTGCTTCTGCTTCTCACAGCCCCTAAGGTGTTAGGGAGAAAAAAAAAATAATCCTTGCATTAGACATGTTTGCATCACTCCATAAATAATGAATATCAGCAGTCAGATGGAGCAGGGGCTTCTCTCAGAGGCGTGAAAGCCATAAGGGAGGAATTCCAGAGTGGGATGCCCTAAGTTGTCTTGGTGGCCTTTCTCCCCCAGACGCCAGGTCCTTGTTGCAATTCGGCACATGCAGGGGCCAGCCCTGCCCGAGCCTGCAGCAGGAGCCTGGTTTGCACTAAACCAGCCAGAGAGGAAGCCCCCTTCATCACCTGATGGGTTTTATGTTCCGGCTTTGGCTGTTTATTCTTTCTGGTGCTATTCTGTTTGGTTGCTGCAGGGACTGCTAAGAGACACAGGGGGACAGAGAGCACTTAGTCAAGGGCAGAAATACTTGGATGCTGTCAACAATAAAAGGAATCCCTGAAAATTATAGACATTTTCCAGAGCTGCTATTTTCTCTGCCTGCAATGTTTCATTTGCTCCATTCTGAATTACCCTGAAGTGCAATTAAAATACTTTAATGCTTGAAATCTGGAAATCCTCAGTCCCACAGTCTTAATATCATTCCTGGCTGTGAAAGAGGAGGGAAGGATTTATTCTCACCAGGCTGCAGGGGGATTTACACTAATGGTTTACATCCCCTTCATTGCAAATCCTTTCTGATAAGTCATTCCCACCCAGTGCCTGTGGGTGGAGAAGCGGGCAGAGGTGCGGGTGGTACCAGCATTTCCCCTGCTTCCAAATGAGCAGGGCAGCTGTGACACCCTCCCTCCACAGTCCCAAGCCGACCAGGCACTCTGTGCTCTGTTTTTAACAAACCTGAAATAATTTTATATCAGCTCCTGTGGGAGGAAGGAGCTAAGGCTGCAGTTCTGCCTCTGAAGCTTGCTTTTTTCCTTCTTGCAGAAGCAGGTAAGACCTGACATCTGAATGCAAAGTGAGGAGGGAGCCAAGGCTTGGGTTTTGGTGCAGTTCTACACGTGACAACCAGAGGCAATATATCAGAGAGTACTGTACCCTTCTGTCAAAAAATACTGTAAAGCTACAATGCATACTGTGGCTTTGACCATTAAGGAAGGAGGGAAAGCCAGTTTGTTTTTCTCTTGGCTCATCCTTGGCCTTCTTGCACTTTTGCTGCTCCCTACAGTGGCCAGTGGAGTGTGTGCTTGTGGGTGAGCATTACAGAGAGAGAAGCACTTGCTAAGCCGACAGGACCCTGCATTGCTAAGCAAACATTTAGATGAGTGATATCAGACTTTTCTTAAAGAGCATGAGCTTAATTTAAGACTCAGAATCCAGGCTGAGCCAATTCACATGTGCTGAGAGAAGTCTGTCTGGATGAGTGATGGGAGCTGCTGGTACCTGGAGTGTAGCCTGCTAAGCGAGAGAGGCTACAAGTCATCATCTGAGTACTTTGGAGCAATGTCCTTTATGATCCTCTGATTTATGTGCAAGGAGCATCACATAACTCAGGGACACTTACAAAGCCCTGTGGTGCCATCCTTCAAAGTTTTGCTACAGCAACTTCAGGACTGACTCCAAGCAACTCTAGGCCACTCTCTACCTCCAGGCCCAGCTGAACAAGGGCTTGGCTCAGCACTTTGCACTTCTAATTAGTTAGCACATTTGCTGCTACAAGACAAAGAGGAGCTGTGGAGGGGCTTTCCTGCCTAGGAAAATTCACGGTGACAGAAGTGTAATCAACACTGAGCAGCAAAAAAAGAGGGAAGAAGAAGATCCCTGTGTTGGATGGCTTTGCCTCTAAGCTACTCACAGTTTTCTGCTGCTGCTGCCAGTTTTTCCTGGTGTAAGGGTCTGCCAAAGGCTTACCTATCTGCTGTCCTTGACTGTCAGATGCAGGTGAGGTAAATGAGTGAGGGTGGCCTATTCAGTGACTGGATCAGGAGGATCAGATAAGACCTCTGTAATTACTGGCAAGTCAGCTGGAAAAGCCTGGACCTTTGGGCTGTTTCACTGCAGACGTGGGTGAACTAGTGACAGTGGTTGAGGGCTGTAGCACCCCACACCAGCAGCTGCCTGTACCCAGCTAGACCTTAAACCAGCAGCTCCAGTCCAGTAGCAGACTGTGAGCGCTCTTCATGTGGCAGCAATCTTGTGAGATGTGTCTGATGGTGATTTAAAAAACCTGAAAGGTTTGACATAAAAGAGGGCAAGAAATAAGCTTGTGATTCACCAACAGCAGTTGTCAGTGAGCTGCAGCACCTGGAGGGTTAAAAAATGGTAGGGACTTTATTGAATTATCAAATACCATTAGTGCTGCAAATGCTTGTTTGTAGGCAACTTATCAGTTAGAAATTTTGGAATTTCAATCCTGTCTTCCTTTTCTATGCCCTAGTAGAAGTCGCTCATGCTTAATTGCATGTCTTTTAGAGAAAGATTGGCCAGACCAGCTACATTGGGGGGCAGCAAAGTGGTGCTGCTAATACAGCATCCCTTCAATCCACTGCTAAAACAGTCTTTACCCAGAGTGTGTGCTGAGATGTTAAGCATTTTCTTCAAAGAGCTATTTATTAAGTGCAGAGAGCCTCGAGACAGAAGCAAATGCCTAGATATTCTGGAATGAAAAATAAAAAATCTTCTTTGGTTAAAAATAGCTTTCAGGCTGCAGGATTGAAACCACCTGAGGTTGGAGCCTTGCTGCTCCTCAATAGGCAAATGAGATGTTTCATGAGGACTTTCCTTTGCGTGACTATGAAATGAATGTATCTTCCAGCAGCAACTTCTGCAACATCAGGTGTCTCTCTCCACAGGAGGAACAAAGCAGAGAGCCAGGGGAGGTTGATGCGCAGACAATGGATTCCCTCTGCTCTGTGGGATGCTTCACAATGGAGTGGGTATTGCCATTTATTGCAAGTGTCCTGTCATTAGGTGTTCATTATAATGTATTAAACAGAGGGATCTCATTGGGCTCTCATGCCCTCCCTCAGCAGTGTGCCCTGGCTTTCCTGAAGCTTTGTGTGAGCAGAGCATGACAGCACTTGTCAATGGAGCACTTGTGGTGACATGTTTGAGAGTCCTAATGCACTTTTTAATTCTCCTCCATCAGCCTCCTGCACGTTCTTTCAAATTCAGATGTGAGTTTTTCCCCCATGTCCATCCCAGAGGATGAAGGCTGTATTTGCTATGGTCTTTGTTCTGTTTTTGCCTACAGCGTGAGCTTGTCTCTGTGCACCAGTCCTTTATCAGAGTGTGTCCTAGCTCATTTTCCTCTCCATTTTCCTTCCCAGAGGACATGTCCTGGCTCCAGACACTGAGAACAAATGACAAGGATGATCAGAGATATGAACCAGCTTTCTCAATATGAGCAAATAAAGAGATTGGTGGTCCTCAGCCTCCAAGGCTAGGAGGAGATGGAGGTTTGTTGGAGCCTGACTGGAGGGAAAGTTGCAACCATTTCAGGCAGTTCCCCACTTGTTCCTTTATACTACAGACAGTGCACATAAGCCAGCACATGGCAGGCTTCTAGTCCACACAGAATCAGACTGTAGGAAATCCTTGCCACGGGAAGGTAGAAGTGCTGAAAGTTTCTGTGGGATCGAGGGATCATGAAGCATGTCCAGAGAAGATAAATCCATCGATATGAATTGCATACAAAGGCTTTGCATTGGGTTCAAGTGGTCCCTGAGCTGCAAGTAGACTGCAAGCTACTCCTCTGGACCGACTCCAACAGGCTGATGTCCCCTGTGCTGGGGACCCCAGAGCTGGATGCAGCACTGCAGGTGGGGTCCCACCAGAGCAGAGCAGAGGGGCAGAATCCCCTCCCTGGCCCTGCTGCTTTGGCTGCTTTGAATGCAGCCCAGAACACGTTCGGCTTTCTGGGCTGTGAGTGCACATTGCTGGGTCATGTCCAGGTTTTCCTCCCTCAGCACCCCCAAATCCTTCTCAGCAGGGTGCTCCCAATCTGTTCATTCTCCAGCCTGCGCTGATACCAGGGGTTGTCCTGACCTAGGTGCAGCACCTTGCACCTGGTCTTGTTAAACCACATAGAATTCCCATGGTCCCGCTGTTAGAGCTTGTCCTGCTTCCTTCCAGCTTCCTCTGGATGGCATCCAGCCCTGTCCCTCTGTGCACAGCCCAATGGGAGGGAGTCCCTTCTCCTGAAAAACTGGCTTTTACTTCAGCTCTGCCCTTTTCATGCTGTTTCTTCTGCCATAAGCACATTCTTTGGGAAATTCTCAGAGGGGAGTGCTGAAGCTTGTTTGAAGCTTGACCCTCAGGTGTGTCATACCACTCAGTTTGGTGTCATCTGCAAACTTGCTGAGGGAGTATTCAATCCCTTCATCTATGTCGTCAATGAAGGTATTAAATAACACTGGTCCAGTACAGGCCCCTGAGTGACACAACTTGTCATTGATGTCCATCGGAACTCTGAGCTGTTGATCACTCCCCTGTGGATGAGACCATCTAACTACTTCCTTATCCTCCTAACAGTCCATCCATTGAATCCATCTCTCCCCATTTCGGAGAGAAGGATGTTGTGGGAGACCGTGTCACAGGCTTTACAGAAGTCAAGATAAATGGCGTCTGTATCTCTTCCCTTGTCCACTGATGTAGTTACCCCATCATGGGAGTCCAAGAGGTTGGTCAGGCAGAACTTCCCCTTGGTGAGGCCTTGCTGGCTATCCTGAATCACCTCCCTGTCCTCCATGTGTCTTAGTAGAGCTTCTAGGAGGATTTGTTCCATGATTACATTGCTATTAAGCTTTAATTATAACAATGTTTATAGAATTTTAAGTCTTGGTTTTCTGTGATGCTCAATGACTTTCCTGTGCTGAGGTTGACTGACATCCATCAACAAACAGTTCAATACCTCAAAACCTCATAGGACACGCTACCTTCCTGGGCTGGGTGGGAATGAATGAGTGAATATCCAGGTGTCAGTGATACCAGGGTGTGATACCAAGTCCTGCCCAACTCCCAGAGTGCCTCAGTCCTTCTGGGATTTCAGTGATCCCTGAAAGACTTGAATTGCAATGGGGGCAAGAGACACAGCTAATGAGGGAACCTCTCTGTGGCACCAGCTTCATTGTCATGAACACTGTCTCTGAAAGGGCTGATTTATTTTCTGTGCTGTATATGATGCATGAAGCAGGGGGCTAAAAGTCTATTTTCTAAAAATCTAATCCCTGGCTAAAAATGCCAGTGAGTAGTGTCAGGTGAATACTAGCTGACATAGGAAACCAGAAAATTAAAGCAGTTTCCCTTGACCCAATATAAGCAAAGGGTGTTCTGCAAACTGTGATAGATGTAGATCCTCAACCATTGATTTCTTTAGGTACCTGTCCACCAATATTATGATAAAGTGTTGGTTTTGTGAGGTCGTTGTTTGTTTTTTTTTTAAGAGAGATGAGTTGCTGCAGCACTGTGAAATAATGGTGATGTAGTTATCTATGAGATACTTAAGTACCATGACACACAGAGCATTTGAATTCATCATGCTTGTTATTGTCCTTTAATAAATGACTTTATGCCAACCAGCCAGATCTTGGGACTACAAATGCAGCTGCACAGAGGTAGCCACACACCAACTTCTGTGCAAAGGATCTGATTTGATCATAAAAGAAGTACTGCCAGGGACGATGTAAATGAAGTTTTTCATGAAGTAGATAGGGGATGTGAATTAAACACTGAATTCAGAAGAGGATTGCAAATACAAATGTGGCAGGAGATTAAGAGAAAATACTTGTCAGTGAAAGGTAATAAACGTGTGTCCAGAACATACGGAGCTAGGGAAAGCAGAGAGATGGATTTTTGTTTGAGAAGACTCCCTGGTGGCTTCATGACACCCCTTCTAAGCTTGACTGAGCTTTAGGACTCAGGAATTCTGTGCAAATAGGTTCACCTGCACCTGAAGTCCTCTGTTTTCCTTTGACAGGAACAACTTTCCAAAAGACTCAATTGGCTGACTTAAAAATAATTTTTCCATTATTTCAGCCCTTATCATCAGTTCTGTTCCCTGGGGTAAATGGCCCTGGATGTACCCTTTTTCTTCTCCCATACATTTATTTTGTCTACCCAGGAATTCTTTCAAGTTTCAGCTTCATTTTCCTTTCTCACACCTGGATGACTTAATCACTGAAACATCCAGCTATAAATACATGGTGTCTCTAGAACTGTCAGGGACTCCTTACACAGCCAATAAAAACCCCAGAGTCAGCAGAGTGAAGGGGAAAAAACGCTCAAGGCACCCCAAGAACTGAAAATTTTGTGTTTGTGGCAGCCAAGACCAAACCAGCTCATCAGAGAGGCAAGTCTTATCAGCTGAGGCTTGCAGTTGAGACTGGCTCCAAAGGACATTTGTAAAGGAATCTCAGGACTGCACCTTACTGCATAAATGAGGAGTTTAAGGTGTCCAGATTTTCTGCATTGAAGTATACAGGGTAAAATACTTTGGTTCATAGCATGAAGCTGTGTCAGGGAGGATTAGGTTGGGTATTAGAAGTTTCTTCCCCCAGAGGGCACTGGAAGAGGCTCCCCAGGGAAGTGGTCACAGCACCACGCCTGATAGGGTTCAAGAAGCATTTGGACAACACTTTCAGGCACATGGTGTGAGTCTTGGGGATGGTGCTGTGCAGGGCCAGGAGTTGGACTTGATGATCTTTGTGGATCACTTCCAATTCAGGGTGTTCTCAGGATGGTCTTCCAGCAATATAATTAGTATTTGGTCATCCCTGTAAAACTAACTATGGTGCAGCCATATGTGCCTACTTTCACCATGGCAAAGATTATTTTTTATATCCATGAGGGAGTTAGAACAACTTAAAACTATACACTTCAAGTGGAGAGCATATTATAGCTGGTGGGTGGGAGATTGCTGAATAGTTTTGTTGAATCTTTATCTCAGTAGTACTGGCCTGAGGAAGAAGAAATTTTATCAGAGAAAAAATTCTTAGTCTCTCAGGAGTGAAGTGGGTAACACCTAAACCTATTAGTTGAACTACCTTATTTTTTTTTAACTGCAGATGAGCCAGGACATATTTTAAGTCTTATCTTACCCCAGTTTTTCTCCTCTTCCCCAGCAAAAAGGACTTTTTCAACCAGTCTCACTTTGTAAGACTCTTTTCTTATGAGATGGCCCTCAAGTGTTTCACTAAAGATGGTTTTCTGCTTTTCAGGGCACAATATTTTTCTGCTTTCTGTACAGCAGTGAAAACCGCTCTCCATGCTGGTTTCCTGATCTAGCCTTGCTGCCACTTTCTCATTTCACCATACAACCAGTGGGGAATATTTATCAAGGTCTGTAATCATTTGGATTGCAGGTGGTGAAATGCACTGTCTTTAAGTCATCTAAAAGGTGTCCATAAGCAGCAGATGCAGTGAGATGTAGTTTCCTAAGAACCTGTCTAGAGATTGAGCTCTGCAGTTTAGTAAAGGCAGTATTGGCACTGCTGTTGTCCCCACAGTGAGGTGATCAATAATGCTTGTTTTCATTACTCAGGGGCTTTTATCTGTTAATTATACAGGAACTTCAGATTTTCCAAATCTTTCCCACTCTTACAACTGGACATCAACCTCAAGTGTGATTGTTGAAGTGACTGGTTGTGACAGAAACACGGACATACTATCAGAAAGCTTAGTAGTGAACCTAGTTTCCTTAGGAAATAAGTCTAAAAATTTGCAGTAGAAGTGTGCTTTTTGACTTGCTCAAACACGGTCGGTGGCAGGACACACAAGGTGTTAATTATTAGTGTGCTGGGTAACAGTTTATGCTCTTGTCTCATCCTGGCTTGAGAAACAAACCTTCAGCTTTTCCTGGTGGTAAAGCTACTGAAGAAGAGCAAAGTGGAACAGATCTGGTTTCCTCCATCCTACCTTGGCCTGCCAATAAAAAAAAAAAAAGGGACTGCAACACGTTTTGCACAATCCTTGTGAACTGTATCAAACATCATTAGCAAAATATCTTAAATGCCTGTGCCCAAGAGGCTATCTGGCTTATTCCTAGGAAGTGTTCTAATCTCAAAGAGATTTTGGTGAAAAATTGGGGCCACTTGCATTGCAAATCTCTTATATTTCCACAAGTATCACTTTCACAGAGCAGAATTGCAAAGCAAATTCTTGAGTCCCTGGTGATGTACATAATCACATTGCTGGTAATGTGTTCTGCCAGGAGCATCAGCGCCAGCCCCAACAACTGGACTTTATCTCTTGGTGGTATAGTTTGCAAGAAGAAACGACTCTTTGGATCCTCTTATCATGGTAAGCACCATAAACTTGGATAAGCTGAGAGAGCTTTTTTTTTTTTTAATATTCACTGGATATATCCACATTAAGAACAAAAACTATTATTGCCTTCCAGGATTACAAGAAATCCCATTCCTGAGAGGGCCTACAGAGGATAATGTAAAAATAATGGATGAACAGGGAAAATGTACAGGAATGCAACAAAACATTGCAGGTCAAATATTTCCTAGCTCAGATGTGTTGTCTGTATGTTCAATACCCTCCAATGTATTTTGCATTCAAGTAGCCATTCAGTCCTTTTTGAGCCATGTAAAAATTAACATCCACAGCCTCCTTAGGCACGTGGTGAAAACTATTTCCATGTGCTCATTTTGAACCTGCAAGCTTTGCTTTATGTCCTTTGCTTCTTATCCCGGGAGGAACTAATCAACCCCTACTCCTTACAAAGCCATTTTTTCGTTCCCTTACTGGTCTTCCAGGTTTTTTTCTTTCCCTACCAATCTCCTTGTATTCAGCATTGCTGATTTTAGAATTAAAGGCAACAAGTCATCTCAAGATGACTTTTATCATGGATTCCCAAACAGCAGAGCAGGATCCTCCAAATCCAAGTGTACCCAGCAATGATACTTCTCTCATGTATCTTCTCAGCAGAAGGAGCTCTGCAAATTGGAGTTGCTCAGTGCTTGGACTAAGACAACCCTCGTTAAAACATTGCTGTGGCACTTTGCAGAGGTGGTTCTAAATGCATCACTCTCTGCCTTACATGATGTTTGTGTGATTTCCAGGGATATGAGGGGAAGTAATTTATACTGAGACTCTTCAATCAGCAATAAAAAGCTATTATACAGCTGGAATACTTGGCTGGTGCTCCTGGTGCAGGAAGTTATGAACATCTGTGTTGCAATATGAGAAATCTAATCAAACTGTCTGGTGAGGATGGTTGAGGGGCAGTCATCTGCAGAAAGTAGGCCAGCCTCGTTTGCACGGGAGGCTCCTTGCTGCTTGGCATACCTCGGGATGCCAAGGAAAAGTCTCTGCTTCGCAGAAGTGCTGAACTGTGGAGCAGCATCACTAGACCCTCCAAAAGGGCACCAGGCTCACGATGGTGTGACTTTGATTTAGTGAATTCCTAATTGTGCAGAAGAGCAGATTTGTTTTTTACACAGAAGCTGCTAAGCTGTGAAACCGTTTTCAATTGCTTGTCTGAATAAAAAAATAGGAAGGACCAGCAAGTGGGTGTGACAGCTGGGTACCTGGACTTTGGAAGTACTGGAATAAACTGCCTGTTGCTTCCTTCTCCGCCTGTTGCTGCACAGATTGAATCTGAAGTAAGGATTTAAACAGTGAAATCCCTAGCTGGTGTCAAGTCTGACAGCCTGCTGCAGACTGTCTTGCTCTGATACGTCTGAACTCCCCTCACTACCAGCTCCAGAGGCAGAAGAACGACCCTTGGGATGCCTCTTCTCTGTAATTCAGGGTGTGGCCTGGTAGTGGGAGCACTGCTCACCCTCTGCATTTATCAGGGTGTGGGCAGTGGAGAGGCGTCCGTGGGCAGTGGAGCAGGGCTGCTGCTGGGAAGCTCCCCGTGTGACTGCGGCACTGACTGGCAGGAGCTGAGGAATAGCTGGATGCTATTTCTGTTATATCTCCTCAGAGTGAGGAGTGTATTTAACAGCTTTTCAGCAGTCAGAGCTCACATCCAGACCTGGACCAGGGATGTAGGATGGACAGCAATTTTCCCCACTAGCATCTTGTGGTCTCAGTCTGGACAGGGCTGTTTTTTGATCCCCGTGATCAATCCCACTTGTGCCGTCTGGGCATTCCCTTAAGGGCAGCCACCTGAGGAGACAGATTTTTGTGAACAAGTGCCAGGTGTGTGTTTTTCACAGAATAGCCATCTGAGGCTGAGTATTTGTAGCTGCTCCTGGTCTCTGGGATGTGAACATCTCACACAGATGTACAAAGTGCCCGTGTTATCCACCCCAGAAACCTCTGCTCCCTTAGAGAGATGGATGTCTTTTCCATTTGTTTTGGTCAAGCTATTGTGTCAATGAAGGTACATTTCGTTGATCATGCAACTAAAAAGAAGAGATTGGAAACTCCTCAGGGCAGAGTCTGTCTGTATTGGTGCCTATTATAGCTCATGCACATCCCTGAGAGGCAATGCCTCATAATTAATCACTAAATAATTAATAATAAGGAGAAGCAGATACTACTCAGGAAGTAATTAATCTCTGTATGCTTACAGGGAAGTCCTATGGAAGGGAAGGTAATTAAAGGCTTTTTAAATGACACAGAAAAATCCCCACTGACCTCAGCCAGGATGGGTTTAGGAAGTATGTCCAGTAGAATTTCCTTAGTTATCAAATAAAAATAACTTTATCTTTGTAGGTAAAATTTCCTAATGTAGTATTTTTTGTTCATCCATCTGTACCAGTGTGCAGCCTGGATGAATAATTTTATTTCCATTTCATTTAATTTTTGGCAGTATGAAATGGTTAGTTATAAGATATGCTGGAATTTTCCTTGGAAAGCAAGCAGGTGGCTAACTCACATTGAAATAGGGGTTTTCACTATTTCGTTCAGGCAGTATGATACAATGGACAAAAGTAAGGCCTGGATGGCAAAAATTAGTTTGCAAGAGGTACCTTTAGGTACCACAACCCATCCACAAAGGCACAGAGAGTACGTAGCATCTTTTTTTGTGCATAGCTGAAAGAGACTTTTGCAGTCGTTGCCATGTTCCTTCAGATTAATTCACACAGTCCTGTAGAGATGTGAATTTTCTGGGACTTTGGAGCTGTCATGGCTGAGAGAGCTGAAAGCATCAGCTGAGTATATCAGAACACACAACTGCTCAGTATCACTTCATCAAGGTAAGCCTTGCTATTTTTGATTCATAACTTCATTGGTCTCTTTTGCAAATCAAAACAAAATAAAAGGCACAACCTTCTCAAACCCTTGCAAAGTTGTTTTAAATCAGGGCGAGTTACAGCTCTGAATTTCATCGTTCCCAACCATGTTCATAATGGGCCCCCTCTGAAGATGTGTGTCTCAAGAGGGTCTTGATGCACTGATAATGAACACCCCCTGGCTTTCGGGATTCACCAATGTCCTTTACAAGTCCTTCAATTTTTCTTTATCTTCTCATTATACAGGCCATTCCTGTCTCCTGATAGCAGGTAAAAGCTATTACAATATGCTGCTTTTTTCAAACTCATGACAGAGAGTATGAGAAAATATCAGTCACTTTGATTCTGTCTTTGGGGCTCTAAGGAAATTCTCTTGTCTCCCAAGAAACTTCTTGTTTTGTTAGCTCAGATGTATTTGGCAAACTTAGAGCTTAATACTCTGTAGAGCAGTGGAAAATGAAACTACGTTCTATTCTCCTGAAGCCACTTTTGAAGGGATATTCTGCATGGCATGACTTTACCAGTTCAGATAATCCACTTTACCTGTATTCCTGTCCTGGTACTTGGCCCCAGATAAGTCATACTAGATGTCCTTGAGAAGGTGGGTGGCCCAGGGCTATGCTGTATCCCTGGGACAATTCTGGGGAAGCCCATTTGGTCCCTGTGCTCCCTATCCCCCCTCACCAGTGCAGCTTAACCAGCGGCTCGAGGCTTAGCCCTGAGGAGCCCCATGTCCCAGTCCAGTGCACTCAACCCCTAACCTGTCACAGGAAATCTCAGCCAGACATTTTTTCTTCAGACCTGGGAGACCAGGAAGTCTCCCCAGCCCTGGCTTTCCTTCTGCCACAGTGTCTTCTCCTCTGAAGATCAGGTGCATGGAACTTCAGTGACTGTGAAGGCGTAGCAGAAACTCCCAGGAGAATTAGGATCTCCTGTTTGCTGGCATCCCTAATCTGGCCAAGTGGCTCACTGCTGTGGAAAGGACAGCTGTATCCTTTCCCCTTGGGCCCACTGCTGCTTTTCTGCCAGTTCCCTCACATTGATTGATCCATGATGCAACCATTAATGAGATGGAGCGATTGCAAACACACCCCCATGCCCCTGACAAGATGAATTTTCCAGTGGTGTTATCCCCATGCAATTGCACAGTCTCTGGGTCCAATGCAAGGAGATGGAAGAAACACAAGGGTTAGAGTGGGACTCTAAAACAGCCCACAAAGGGCCACAGGTCCTTTTGAACATTGGTAGGACATTAGCTCTCCTTTGATTTACACACTTAGGAAAGTCCTCATCTGGAGCCAACTTTCCCCAAGGACATCTCACATAGGAAGGATCTTCCCAGAGGAGTCTTGTTAGCTGAGCTAAGAGCTGCTCTTCACTCTTGTGGCTGGGAGCAGGGATAGACCAATGCAGCCCCTCTGCAGGCCGGGGGGAGCACTTACAGCTGCAGGATCTCCCACAGAAATGCTGTTCTCTGCCTAGACATCACTCTTGTTTCCATCCCAAGGACTGCAGGCTAGTTAGTAAGGTACATCTACTGACAGTGTGGCATAGCTCAGTCAGTGTGACAAGTATGGAGCTAATGTGTAATAAATATTAATACTACATGTGGATTTGACCCCTCTGGGTGGGTCAGGAGTCATTAAATTCCAAAAGGAATCACTGGAATGTCCCTTGTCACCAGATGGCATCCAAAGAGCTTAAACAAGAGGCAGAAGAAGGTAAGATAAGGAAAAACAGCCTCCAGTGGAAGAGGTGAGAGCTCAGGTAGCAGTGACAGGATAGGTTTTCCTTTAGGGGAAAGCAGTTCAGGATATTTCCTTCCTGCTGACACCTGTCCTGCTGCTCCCAGTGCCCCAGCACTTCTTTCCAGCCAGGCTGGAAACCCAGCCACAGAATGATCTGCATGACAAGAAAACAGATAAACCTACAAACCTGCAATGCCACAGACACTGTTGCACAGCAGCAGAGAGTCTTTGGAGTGCTAACAAACATCCATGGGCCACTAACATCTCATGCCACCACATCCTTGAGTCCAGAGCCTGGGGTTGGGTCAATTGATTGGAGCATGATGCTGGTTNGAGCAGCTGAGAGCCTAATGCAGACGCTAGGAAGATGGAATGGTCCCGGCATCACCATGACACAACTCTCCCTGCAGCAGCAGGAGGCTGAGAAGGTGAATTTTGCCTGGAGAGAAGCAGGAGTATTCTATATTTTCAGCAAGAAATCTCAAGCAAAACTGCACTTACAAGGGCCTGATGCACACAGCAAAAACATCAGTGGTAAATCTCAATGAAAACAGGCATCAGCCCCATGCTTTACTCGAGGAATAATTTTCCAGCCCCACTCACAGTAAATTTTTCTCTTTTCTCAACCCCTCAACAATTATGCTAACCCTATTCTGGGCCTCCAAGTAATCAACTGAACCTCTCAACAATAAAAGGCTCTCTATGCGTGACTATTTTTGCCACTCTCAGTGTGGGCCTGATATTTTTGAGTCTGAAAAATTTTTAGCCTGCTAGCAGCTGCTAATCTTTTCCCAAAGGAAAATTTCTCAAGAGAGTTTCTTCTCAAAACAATCTTGGCAAACAACTATCTTTTCCCAAAACAATCTCTCCAAGTAGGGTTTTCGCCTTTCTAGTTCTCAAAAGAAAACATTTTAGCTGTTTTCCTGTTTTTAGCTGTTTT
>VYZR01040341.1:10062-29463 GCA_013400675.1 Oxylabes madagascariensis | reverse complement strand
AAAAAAAAAAGAGCAACAGAAAAGACAGATGGAAGGGAATCAGTCAGCTGTTCTAAGAAAACATCCCCAGTGTGACCAAGCAGAGAAAGTTCAGCTTGCTGACTCAGTGTGGCAGCCAGACAACTTCAGAAATATTAAATACTGATAGTTTGGTCACAAACCTGTATGAAAAACACAATGCTCAATACCTTTCTTCCTCTCCATAGAGTTCTTTGTTACAGAAAGAAACTAATTTTTATAGTGACTAAAACATATCTCACCCAGTTTTACATAGAAAGAAAAGACCTACAAACTAGTCCCTCATTCACAATCCCTACAACAAACCTTGCAGCTTTGCTTTCACAGCCTTTTACACAGAAACTTAGTTCCAGCTGTTGGAATACTTGTGATGCTTGACTGAGAAGAGGGATCTGACAAACTAGTAAGAAAATATAAATCAGAAAGATTCCCACCTTCCTTCCTGCCAGCTTTATCCGTGGAGTGAAGCTGTTACACAGGAGTTGACTTTTGGACGTGTAGAAACTGAAAGAAAAAACAGTGTGGCTTTAAGAACTCAACACAGTTGGTTGGCTACATAGTAAACAGACCAGAAACCTGAGTCAGCTATTGGATAGAGAAAATGGGACACCTTCCTGTGCATAAAAAAGTATGGAAAACACTGAGGGATGGTTGAGAGAAGCTACTCTTTGCCTAAAGACAGGGCTTTGACACTTGCACAGCCTCAGCCTAGACACTTCTTAATACGCTTAACACCTGCGTTGCCCAGTTCATTTTCTCTTTCTACAGAAAGACATCCAATTCCACCGTGCCATTTACACAACTCGTTCTGATTCACACAACTGTAGTGATTCACACCAGCTGTTTGAAAACCCTCTCATTTCTGTTAAGTTGCATTAATGCCCAAAGTTCTGCAAGAGTAATGTATATTTCCTCTGCTTCACAAGGAAAGCAGAGGAGATAAACAGTGAAAGAAGAAGAGAACTCAAGAGACTACAAAGAGTAAAGCAAAGCAGAAGTGTTGAGCCAAAGCTGATAGAATTCACCTACCTATGATTTATCCAGTGTGGGATATTGTAGTCATCACCCATTCGTGAGTCACCAGGGCCACAGCGATTATGGAGCTGTAAGAGTAATTCAGAAGCAACTGACAGCCAGTCACAAAACTAACAGCCAGTCACAAAATGAGTAACGTTTGTAGCAGGAACAGAGAGAAGGGAAAGCTGCCTTACCTTAAAGAGTGGTACAGCATGCAAGGGCTGCTCTCCCATGCACACCAAATCCACACCTATCCCTGTAAACAGACAACAATAGAGTTCAGCTGTTGACCAGGCAGAATTGATATGCTAAGACAAAATAGATCATCAGTTTGAATTGAAGACCCAATATGTATTTACATCATATTGTAAGAGGCAATAATACTGAAAATGGTAGTTAACAGTCCCATGGTATGGTTACAAACCAACAGTACCTGTGGGGATATCAGAAATTATTTTTCTACATGAATGCAACTTGTGCAAGATTATTCTTTAAGAGAAAGGTTTGATTAGACAGGTGAGTCCTCTATCACAAACAAAAGAAACTAAATACCTGTAAGTACTCTGAAAATCTGCTCATTTCAATATGAAGCACAGACACAAGTCTTGCAGCTGTAACCCTTCCTCCCAGAGCACAAAACTCACAGTAGATACTTTTTCACAGCCAGAAGAAGTTGGATCTTTCCAAATCCACGTTTGCCTTCAGAGGGACTGCAGGCAGTTATTTACCATTGTCAATCATGCGCTGCTTGGTCAGGATCATGAGGAGCCGATCCACCTCGAACACCCCCACGCCAGGGGTGATCACCACCGACATCTGCCCCGTGCGGTCGAAGTTGCGGTTGATGTAATGCTTGTCGAACACTGCCAGAGAGAATGCAGCAAGACTTGCAAAAGACCCTGGAGGTTTCTTTTCAGAGCAAGGCAGGAACCCTGGTCACTGAGAATTTTAGACTTTCTGAGCTGACAGGCACTGACCCCCAAGAAAACACTGCATTGACCTGAGGCCGTGGAGAAGGCTTCCAAAATTGAATGATAGAACTGGGATTATGGGTGTGTCGTTTGAACAGAAGTGTGTAATATCACATGGTGGAAAACTTAGTTTAAGATTTTAGAATATGGTTATAAATATATCAAGCAAGATGGAGGTTTTAGGGTGGAGGCTAAGACCTCCTTTTTCACCTTCTTCTTTGTGGGTTTAGGTGGTATTTTATAATTGGATAGAAAAGTCCACATTGCAGGCCACAGGTGGTTGGTTATTGAGTTAAAAGTAAAAATAATTTAGGTGTCATTTTTTAATTGGACAGTTTATCCTTAAAAAGGCCTTGAAGAGAGAGAGATGGGGCCTCATTTTTAGTTTGCTAGCTTGAAATGCTGCAGAACTCACAGTATGTGAAAGTGTAATATAGGTAAGAATTAATAAAGAGTCCGAACAAGAAATACCATCTCGCACATTTAATCCCAACCCTGGCAAAAAGAAGATGAAACGCAACAGGTGACCACCTAATATTCCCCTACTCTTCATAGTATTAAGGAAAAAGTAATAGAAGTCCACAGCCATTTACTGGTAGCTGCTTTAATTGCTCTTCCCCTGTTGGGAAGAGCAACCCTAATTTTTACCCATTGCTCATAACTTACCATTGAATGAAAGATTTATGGCCTCCAGGTAGTTCCCTTGTGCTGAGGTAGAATTGTAACCCGGAGGAAAGCCCTCTGGAAAAGTATTCAGAATGGAAAAAAAAAAAAATCATCATTCCTGTATACTAGCTTTATATAATAAAAAACACACAGAAAAATACATCTGTACTAAATAATATTAGCTCAAAAATTACAGGCAAAATTGATGTCATTAAGTTCCACAAAGACGGAGGCAAATTGCCCAGCCAGGAGAGCACTAAGTAGCACAACACCAGACTCCAACTGAAACTGAATAGTTTACTGACAAGCTAAAAAATAACAAAAAGAGAGAGCAAAGGATAAAAGCAGGGAAAGGAGGATTCTTGTACCTGCTTGCTCAAGTCGTACCAACACGGGATACTGGATGAAAAGCTTTTTAATGGTCACAAGCAAGGAGGTCCACTCTTCCCGCCTCTCATTCTGAACTACAACTCTAGAAAAAACACAACCTGATGAGGCCCATGAAAGGAAGCTATGAGGGGAAGTGAAAAGGGATGAGCAAACTATAAGGAAATGCACAAAAGGGTGCATTGGGTTGCACATACACTTTGGGACAGGAGGTGAAAAGAATTGGGAGGAAAACATACTTGTAAAAATCTTCATAAAATCTTCCCTCATGGTCCTGCCGAATTGATGCACGATGTGTTTCAGGAAACTCATCTGAAATGGAAGGAAAAGCACATGTTATCTCATGCTCTCTGGTATAGAAATGACTCATCTTTTCCAGCAAGAAGCTTTTATTTCCATTAAAAATAAACAAACAAAAAAACCAAAAAAGCCCCCAGCAAGCAAACAAAAAACCAAAATACTTAAGAGAAATATCAGACCTCCTATACAATATAAAAACTGCTTTTAAACCAATATGACAGCTTGAGTATGATGAGGAAAATTTGCACCATTCTTCTATGAAAGTTTTTCACTGCAGTACTTTTATAACAATAGCTGTGTACCTACTGTGCTTGATAGAGAATACTTTGAACATGGCAATTAAAAAAGAGAAAAAGTCCCTGTCAGCCTGTGACCAGCTTTCAAGAGACAACATAGATTTAAAAATGGAAACATGAAAATAGAGAATTTGCATACCTATAGATTTTGCTTCATAAAATGTTCTTGAAAATAGAACCACTGTCACTTCATGGCTACAATTCTTCTCCTGTCCAGGAAGGACAAATGCAAAGAGAAAACCTTAAAAGTCACATTTGGTAGAAAGTTGTGTATATACACATATAGTAACAGCCTCTCTTCCCTCACACTTAGAAACAAAGGTAACTAACAAAACCTAGACTGTTGCATTAATGGATCTGCACTAGTGCTCCATCTGCCGCTCTGAAATGACAGAATGGTCTGTCCTGCAGATTCTGTGCTGCTTGGCTATATCAAATTTACCAGGAGCACTCTCCACTAGTCTCTAAAGAAGCTCCTCTCTGTAGTTGCCACGATTTTTGTTAAGAAAACAGACATTTGACACAGTTTGTTTATATCCATAGCAATTTGATATTCTGATGTGTTACCATTCAGAGAGATGCCCCTAACAATTCCAGAAAAATAAAAAAAATAAACTAAACTCAATCAACTATTTACCTTCCATTTTGTGAAGAGGTCAGCAAGGAAACCATTCACAGCTTTCTCAAAGTATAGATCTCCTGTGAAATAAAAATCTCCCAAGCATCAGATAACAATAGTTACTTCAACCATGGGGCATATCTAAGCCTAAGATTCTAGGACAATTATATTTATTAAAATTTGAGCAGCTATGTACATAATAAAGGGCAATATCAATAAGATGATAAAATGATTAAAAAGCATGACTGTTTTCTGAGAAAAAGATTATAAAGTATCATTTTTTAGAGGACTCTTACTGCCAGAAGGATCTGACCTTTAATTCATTTCTCCAACACATTTGCAGCGTGCTGGGAAAGCGTCTGTACTGTCTTTTAAGCATAGAATGCACAACTGATCCCCTGCTTGGATTTGAATAGTTGCCCAGTTCCATATGCCTAAACACATGGTCAAAGGAAGTGGCAAGAGGTTTGCTAAAGAATTAAGCCAGAAAAAAATAGGACGACATAGAAAAGTGACTCATTTTTAATGCCTAAAGTTGTGACACTTCCAGCTGAAGTTACCAACTTCAACCTGGGCTAAGACAGGTTTCACTTCCTCAGTAAGTCAATGTCCAGAGAAATCTAAAACATAGAGGTTCTCTTTGCACAGGACTTCCACACATTTCTGGCTTCAGGATTCACAAACTTGCACCTGCCCTCACCACCCAACAAGTTCATATCCACAGAAAACCTTTCCAATGCTCACAGTGATTTTGTGGATGAGGTAATGGTACCCAGGCTCTACAGGGACAGGAGAAGGATGGCACAGACAGGGACAGAAATGGGTGGCACTGCAAGGATCTAAGGAAAGACCACAACACACCCTGCAGAACTGCTGAGGCCAAAGGCGGGATATTTTAGTTTGCTGGTAGTGGCAGAAAAAAATAGCAGTGGCAGTTTTGTAGAAGGGCAGAAAGGACAGCTGCTACCATCCCCAGGCACAGGCAGGGCAGTTACCTACGTACCATAAATATCAAAATCCCACATTTCACAGCTCATCTGGATAAAAATATAAACCATGGCAGAAGTGGAGCGGAAGACCACCTGCAAAGGAATGCAAGAACTTATTTAAAACCAAGTACATTCATTAGAAGGCCCAAATGAAGAGGTTAACTACACAGCAACTTATACAACTGTGGCCCTTGCATCACAGGGAATGTCCCCTCTAACAAGTTGGCATTTCCCCTCTAACAAGTCATTCCTAGTGCTGCCAGCACAGCAGAGCTGAAGTCTAATTAGGATTCATTGTCCTGAACTTATTGCCACTCTTCACCTCACAACACAGCCAATTCCAATGATCCATACTAATCTGCAGGCAAGACAGAATTACAAAAAATCCTGGCAAGAAAAGGAAGGGAAAAACTGCTTTCCCCCTGTTTCTTGAACTCTTACCCGGGTGTCCTCACTGATGTATCCACAAGTGACTTTCTCACTCTTTACCCACAGCTCACCTGCCTGGGCCCTGGAAGAAAAGAAGTGCAGAATATTTGAATATGAAGATTAGAGAATCAGTATTTGAGTAAGTAAGAGAAGTACCAAAATCTGCACTCAAGGATGACTTATTTGGTTAAAACCTGATGTTTAACCCAAAAGATGTCAAACAGCCATTTCCCTCTGCATCCGCACATTTCCTTGTCCCTGTGTCACCCCAAAAGCAACTGAAGTAACCCTCTCTGAACTATTAACACAGCTTGGGAAGGGGGGGAAATATTCCAAGAGATAAAAAGAAAACTATTTGGCCTTCATCAGAGGCCACAAGTGTAGCTGGCTGCCCAGTTTATTTTACCCCAAATCAGATAGAAGCCTTCCCCCACCCCATGGGGCAGAGAGAAATCTGTAGATGAGTAAGAGAAAAATGAAACGAAGGATTTTTCAGAGAAGAGGCTCCAGTTGGACACTTAAAACTCATGAAGCTAAAGCAATAAGTAACAGTAAGCTCTCACAGGAGGCACTGACCTGATACCTGCAAATTCGACTTTTTGGGTGACATATGCACATGTGCTGACCTAGGAAAGAAGAGTTACATGTGTTAGAAGAAGAGCAGGCTCAGAGTGAGAAGAACAACGTACATAAAAATCACTCGCACTCAAACGTGATTTTTACAACAGAAGTCACAAAATGCATTCAGCGTAGTTAATACTAATAGCCCAGCCTACAGAACCTCTGTAACAGAGAACAGAAAACCACTTTTAACACAGATAAACTCTAACTGGGATCATTTGCCTAATTCACTGCACTTAGAGGAGCTGAAGACTGCACTTCAGAGATGCAGGCAGAAGATATTCTAATAGCTGCTTATTAAGTGATACTCTTAGAGAGGGGATACTTCAGCATACTTCTACTTGAAAAACATTTGGATTCAATTCCTTCCAAATGTAGTAAATCATTAAAATTCAGAACATAAGTAAAAAACCTCTCAACAGCATTTTCAGTGCCCAAGGCAGTAATCAACATTATAGCAGTGGAGTAGGAAATGATGGGATTGGTTTTTCTACAACACATTTACATCCATTTCTCCAACTCTGATGTGCCACTCACAGCACAAGATCCTCAGGAGCTGCTGGCACTGTCTTTGTCTTTGGTTCTCTGCATTTTGTAAAGCACTTCTTTTCTCTGACAGTAAGCAAAACACAAGGTTCATCACCTGCACCCTGCCCCAGGGCAGCAGGGGCCTTACCAAACTCTTCTTCAGTCGCCACATATCCCCACGTCCAATATACTGATCTTTAAATGTCAGCTCCACCAAGTCCAAGGTCACCTCCTGGGAAATGGATGAAAAAGATTGTATTTTAGATTAGATTTTACTTAGATATTTTAGATTAGATTTTACTGGTTGTTCTTAAGTAGGAACAACCTACTTTGGTTAATTTAATAACCTAATGTTACAAGAAGGGCCATTCAAAAACAAGTCAATGCAAGATAATGGGGAAGCCCATACAAATAAATACCGAAGTTGTGCATGTACCTCAACTACTGTGAGCTGCAAAACAATGTGACCAGGAAAAGCCCAAGGACTAAATCTGTACTGCAAGTCTCAGTGCAGATTGGAAGCTGAAATAAAACAAATCACTGCCATTGTTCATGACAGTAAGGAAGCTTCATTTCCTGCAGATTTTTGTGTTGTGCAGAATGTAACTTCTGACTGTATCTCTTTTAATAGTTGGGACATTTACAGGAAATGCCTCTCCGTAAGAGGCTCTGTGGAATCAAATAATGCAAATCCAGGCCATGGCTCCTCTTTTGACTAGGCCACTTTCTGGTTTTCTTTACTGTGCCTGGTTCTCATGAATTTCTGAAATTTAAAAATATGTCAAATGTCTACATTTCTACCAAGCACTGTTGAAGTAGGATCACAGAGTTCAAAAAGAGAGCAGAGATGGTAGGGAGAGAAGAGACACATAACAAACCAACAAATAATTCAAAAGTCTAAGGCTCATTTTCATAGGGAAGAAGACTAAACATCTTCCAATAAAAAATAAATCCTTTTTCCCCCCAGACTACTGTAGATGGAAAGTCACAGGGCTCTGATGTGAGTGAAGTGATGGAATGGATGGAAACAAGTGGCAGAATCACACACCTTTGGGTCCACCACATTGACATGGACGTCCTGGTACGGCCGCAGGCGGAACACCTGAGCAACCGTCTGATCCACACTTATGGTTTCTGCCACAAGAACGAGAAAGGACAGTAGAGAAGTGAATGTCCCCAACAGATTTCAAGTGCTTTACAGGTACAAAACCAACACAGTGAGACTGTCATGAAACACAAATTTCAGGCTAAAAAGCCAAGTTTGTTTAAACCATATTCACATTACTCAAACAAAAGCAGATTTAGAACTAACTGCCCATTTTCTGATAAAATTCTAATCCTTCCCTTGCTAAACAGACAAAACATTGATTTTCTTATGAAATTAAAACACATACATTAGTCAGTCACAGGTACAGCCCAGTTACGTCACCTTTCCTATGATTTTACTGAGCATAAGTCTAGAGTTTTACCTTTCTGCAAATCTTCCTTCAGTGACTTCACTTGTAGAAGCAGAGGACTAGCATGGAGAAGAGAAAAAAAGTAGACAAGTTGAGATACCAACAGTCTCTCTGGTAAATCACACAATCAAAACTATTTTGTAACATGGACCACAGGATAAGCTAAAGAGAAGCATTAATATTTTCTAGAAAGCTTCATACATCATCCTCTCTACCTGTCTCTCTGTCTTGTTCCTTACACTCTTCATAATTATAAGGTACTCGAGGTAAAGATGATACTACAAATGGGAAATTAGGTCACACAAGAACTTCTCAGATCCTCACACAAGTGTACCGCTGCTTTTCAGATACCAGTAGGATGAACAGGTTCATACAAGGCCACAAAATTTTAATTTTGCCTAGGATATACTGTAGGATAGGAGAATAATCCTTAGGTAACAGCAGATCTAGGAAGAGGATACAGACATTGTTGATTCTATATTCAGGTGCTACTTGGCCTATGGAAGATCAGCAAACCAACACCATACACAAGGCATTCCATAATTTTAAGGAAGCACTCTCACTAAAGTTAACCTCTTTACTTCTCTTTAGGCAGAAAAAAATCACAGCAGCATCCTGAAGCAAAGTTATGTCAGCCCTTAGAGCCCCTCACTCTAGAAACCACTACACATGAACAGATTCTTTCAATGCTCCAAGCTCAATGATACCAGCAAAGAGAATTCACCTGTATTCATCATTGGGATGTGCAATTTCCACAACATCTCCCAGCTTGATTTGAAGAAATACTTTAGGATTCACCACCAGTTCATCATCTACAAGGCATAAATGAATGAGGGCAGTGAACAGATATATACTAAACACAGACACCTCCATGTTTGCATACAGTAGCTCAGCATGTATATATACATCAAACCAAGATGAACACATCAGCAAAATGCTTTCTGTTCACCACATGACAGGGTCCCTACCCAGCCACTTCAGATCAGCCACCCTTGCAGGCACAAACAACTCAAATAACAGAACTTTCACAAAAAAAGTGTTCAGCAAAAGACTGTACCTTATTTAGGTACTTTTCTGTACTTTTCATACAACAAACATCAGCAGGAAAGTAGACAGCTATAGAATCTCAGCAAGATTTATCAACGTGGTCTAAGTCTAGAAGTGGGGACCAATCCAATCAGTGACACTTATTAGTGCTCAGAAACACATCCATGTGCAGTCATAAGTCACTGACATATATGTCACTCATTAGGGTGACTGAAACACCAGATTAAGAGAAAAGTGTTGCAACAAAAGGGAAGGAAGTAAAAATAAAGCAATTTTATTTTTAGATACAATCTCGGTCTCTTCCAATAAACGTTCATTTATTTTGCTGTATCCTGTTACTAGAAAGAGTTTTCCAAACTCTGGCTGGCAATACTGCTTACAGCATCAAAGTTCCATCTTCACTCTTTTGTTAAAACAATCGATAAAACAATTGGTTTCAAATGAGTGAGTGCTGGTGTCACTGTTATGAGCTGGGAGATACTGACCACTGCCTCCAAACCCCTTCTTATGTATGACGAGCTTGTACACCTTGTTGGTTCTCATCTTGAGCTCCAGGTCCTCTCAGACGCTTCGAGCCAAGACAGTTAAAGGCATCTTGCATATCTACCATAGAAATGAAAGCAAACACAGATCTCTTGTCAGTGCAAAACGATTGTGTGTGTTCTGCAGGTGAACACAGCACCTTGTCCCGGCCGATTCCACCGCGGCGCGGCAGAGCTGCGCCCAGCAGAGTGCGGGGCAGCCACAGGTACGGGCACAAGGAGAGGGACCTAAAAGTGCGCTTTTCAAATAGATTAAAGGGTTGAGCTTGCAGATGTGCTTGGCAGAAAGTCAATTACGGGGCTACAAAGTCGTGGTGGGAAAAAAACCCCATACACCCAAAATTTGTTAAAACAAACTCTGCAGTTTGGAACTGACGCGGGGCTGGAAAGAAGCGCCGCTTGGTGCTGAGAGCCGGGGACGCCACAAAGAGCAGGGCCGAAGCGGAGAGCAAACAAACACAAGCAGTTCCAGCCCGCTGCCGTGTCTACAGTCATTAACCAGCTACAGAACCGCTGCGTCCATTCGGCCGCTGGCTGATAGGGAAAGAGAAGCCCACGGAGACACCCGCGCTCCTGCCCGGAGCAGCGGCGAGGGCGGTCTGACACACGGGCCCGCAGGGTCCTTACCCGCACGGGGGACAGCAGCGCAGAGCGAGCAGCGCGGCGGCTCAGGCCGGGGTCCCGGGGGAGGACACCGGGGCGCAGGTGCAGTCCGGGCGCGAAGGGAGCTCGGACGCCCTAAAGCTCCGTGCCGCTGGCAGCCGCCGCGGGCCGAGCCGGCCCCAGGGCAGCGCGGCCGGGGCCGGCCGTGCCGCGGCAGAGCCGAACCGAACCGAGCAGAGCGCGGTCCTGCCGCTGCCGGCGGAGNGGGGTTGGAGCGGGGCCGAGCGGCCGGCGGGGGCCCTGCGCAGCCCGGGCGCGGGGGAGACACCGGCGGTTGTGTAATTACCGAGAGCCGCGATCTCCGGTGCGCCGCCGCAGGGCGGCCGCGGGCCCTCGGGGCCGGCCGGTGCGGGGGCTGCCGCCGCGGAGAAGGAGCGGGGCTCGGGCCGAGTCTGTCGGCGCTGCTGCGGCGCTGGGAACAAAGGGTCGCCCCCGGTCCTGCCGGCGGTGCCCGGGCGGCATCGCCGGGACGGGGGATGCCCTCGCAGGGACGAGCGGCCCCGCCTGTTCCAGGAGGCTGGGGCGAGTTCCACCTGTGTCTGCACAGGCTGCTCCTGCTTAAGGAGCGGAGATCAAGGGTCCGCTGACCAGCCCGTGTTTTGGTAAACTGAGGAACTGATGCTGCTCTGAAGGCCTGGCTTAGCCCGTTCCCGTCCGGGAGCCTCCGGGAGCGATTTGCCGTCGGGGTTTCCCGGTGCCGACAGAAGCGGGGCCAGCCCGGCCGGAGCTGTCCCGGGCTGAGCGAGCTCCGGCCGCGCTCCGCCGTGCGGATCCGGGGCCGGGGCTGTCCTGGCCGAGGCACCCTCTGTACTGCGTGTCGGGTGCTGCCATGAGAGGAGCTGACAGGCACAGTCTGCTGGCTCATGGCTTACAAAGTGTTCGTTTGAGGCACAGAATGTGAAGAAAAGTTGAAGCTTTTCTCCAAAGACTAGAAACTCATGAAAGTCCCAGGAAATCAAACGATGCTTTCGTTTTAAGTGAAGGAGGATCTCTGATACAAGCCCCGGTGATTTGCCTTATAATCTCTTCTCAGGTTTTTCAGAAGATGTGGTTAAATCTGCAGGGAGATGTTTGAATGTGGAAGAGAGTCTTAGGAATATCTGTTTGGCTTTACTCTCTTGTTCATGAAGCATTTCCTTAGATACTCAAATGTTTCTCAGCACCTTTCTTAAAGACATATTTGGAAGTATCTTTCTTAAACATACATACTTGAATTCTTGAGGAATTAAGATTTTCCTTTTAATTTAATCCAGGAGTTGGACTTCAGTGATCCTTGAGGGTCCCTTCCAGCTCAGGGTTTTCTATGGTTAATCCAGTGTACGTTGATTTAACATTGCTTTTATTTTTAGGATAAACTGAAAAGCTCAGGGCAACTGATCTTCAACAGCCCTGATGCTCTCATCTGGGGTGGAGTCTCTCCTTGATTCTTCTGTGTCTGCTGTAATAGAGGAGTTGTACACTGGACTGCCTGAGAGCGTCTCCACGGAACTCATGGCCGTGCCGGGGCCCAGCCTGGGACTGGATGCACAATCTGATGGGCCAGTGCCCGTGCTGGCACACAGGGATGGGCCGTGGACTTCTGCCGTAGGAAACTTTTGCCAGAAGACAGAGGATTTGGGTGCTATGCTCCAGGTGATATCTCACGGGCCAGCAGACTCCTTTCCTGAAGAATTACTACAGGCTGGAGACCTTGCAGAGGATGAAAAAAGCAGAAAAAGACACTTCAGGAAACTAGATTGTTCTAGTGATGCATACCAGAAAGAAGATGAAGAGGCACAAGGTGCTGAGGACCACCCTGCTGAATGTTGTCCTTCAACTCTGGAGGAAAGTTGGTCAGAACAAGTAAGTGAATCCCTTGTGATAATTTGAATTTAGGGTTAGAGTCACTAGGCAGTGGGTTTGGCAATGGGTTTCTTGGCTCTTTTTTGTGTCTTCTAGTATAGAATCACAAAGTGGTTTGGGTGGGAAGAGACCTTGAAGGTCATCTTGTTCCAACCCCCTGCCATGGGCAGGGACACCTTCCACTGGACCAGGTTGCTCAGAGCCCTGTCTAACCTGGCCTTGGACATGTCCAGGGTGTGTGTGTGTGTGTCAGTATCTGGATTATTGTGGGTCCCGTGAAAAATTAGAATATAGTTCAGTAAACCAGAGGTATTTTAAAATATCAACGTTTTCACTTACTTAAATACTGTTAGAATGGTGTAATGCAGATACGTAACAGAACAAGGTGCACAGCTGGGTGTTTTACCTTAATTGTTGGGTGTTGCATAATGCTAAAATAATCTGTGTTTAATTCCAAATTTTGATATCTGTTTATCTGAAATTAAAAAAAAATATCACTTATGTGAAATTAAAATTATTAAATTCTTTATAGTCATTCAGTTTTCCAAGATGAATTTTCACATATTTCTAAATGCAGGTAGTTTGGTTGTGGGATCATGGTGTCGTGGTTTTGCTGGCAGACTTAGGTCATCTGTTCCTGGGTTTGTGGTTTTGAGCCCAAGGAATAGTGGAAGCCAAGTTCTAATAGAGACACAAAATGCACACATCTTCCCAGAAGTCTAGTGGTAGTGGTTTGGGGGTGTGAACTAGACTTGGGGACTGGATTACTCTTCTCATTCCAATTTCCAACAATTTGCATTTTAAGCCATGAACTTACATTTTGGCTGCCACATCACAAGGCTTCATTGCTGCTAAATACAAGTATTTCGGGGATATGTCCTTAGTGCTTGTGTGAAGCCCTTGCAATGCAAGGCTGCTTCTGGCCAAGGCTGATATGTCTGGAGGTTTCTTAGTGAATTTCCTATTCTGAACTAACCCAGCTGAGCAGATGCAGTCCCTGAGACATGACACACTTCAGAAAATCTAACCATTTCCACTGCTATTTCTGTCTTGTTTCAGGAGGACCCTCACTTAAACAAACAAGGGGCAAACTCTTTGAGAACCTGTTGCACTGAAATTGCAGGATCTCTGAGGAACACAGGTAGTTATTTTACCGGTACATCCCTATCCAGCCCCTGCTTCTCTCCCATTTATTTACTGTTGATTTAAAATGGATGAGTGATTGTGGGATGGCTTATTTATTTTGTTTTATGGTAGCAAGTATTGCCCTGTGTAACTATAACAATCTCAAAACGTAATGCTTTACTTTCTCCTGGCAGGGTATATACTTGCCTGAAGACCTTTTCTGTAGAAGATGTGGTTTAGTTATTTGTTTGCAAAGCAGAAGAGGTTGTTAATAGCTAACGTTTTGCATTTTCTTTTGTTTCAAAGATGGAGCGTATGACGGCAGGAATAGCATATGGATATAGAAAAGTATTACTCATTCATTTTTGAGTGTTCTAAAAAATAAAAAGTGCAGAATCCAAAGAAAAAGGACAGCTGAAGTAATTTTTAATTTCATAATGATCCTCCATAATCTTCTAGCTCCAAGTACTTTGGTCACTTTGCCTGCATCACTAGATTATTTTCTTTTTCTCTGGCTGCTATCTTTACCTAAACCCGTGTTTAGCTGATGAATGCCATCTAGTCTTGGTGCTTACTAGAAAATAGGGAAAAGATCTGCAGAAGTCTGAGTAAATATGCTCCCTGAAAGTTTTGAGTATGAAAATATTCTACAGTAACTGTCATTTTTTTAATTAGCACCTTCTTTGTGATTTTACAGAAAAAGTTTATGAATAATCCAAATTGCTTGGGCAGATGAGATATGTCTTGTTTTCCTATGGAGAATTTCTGACAGACATGTCTTCAAGGAAGAAGAAATGGAAATGGCCACACAATGCACAGCCACATTTCTAGGCTGGAGCGGATCAAGTCCCAGCCTGTGCTGAATTTTGATGTTACAAATAAGCATTATTTTAATGCCGGCCATGGCTTCCTATGTTTTAAGTTACAGGACCTGCATTCACCTATCTTGATATTAGAGGAATCTGAAATATACAGGACTGGGAATGTCTGTATTGAAAAGGATTGTCTTTGTTGGCTTTGTGATGGAGTAGTTTGTTTCTTCCTCTAAAGACTTGTAGTAAAATTGTTAGCATCAATTCCCACTTTTAAGAATATTTTGGTAACCAACACTGCACAGAGTGTTGTGTACAACAACAAAAGGTACTTAATAAGCTGAATGCCTTCTAAATTTAGCATATGATTCTGATTTGCTTTATTTTTTTCTTATGCAGAAGAAAACCAAGCAAATGTTCAGGTGACAGCTGAAACTCCACCAAAGCTCACTGAAGAAGTACAAGGTATGAAGGCTGATAGGACTAGGATATTTAGTAAAGCAGGATACAGGAATGACAGAGTGAGTAAAGGTCTTCCACCTGAGAGCAGTCAATGCCCAGATGTAGACAGAGTCATGGCCAGAGCTGGGGTTTCAGACACCAGCATCTTGGGTTTTTTAGAGCCTTTGAAAGTCATGGACATTGGAGCAGCTACAGATCATCCACAAGAAACAAGTGACTATAGTGTGTCAAAAGCCCATGCTGCCATGCCATTGAGAACAGGGGGGAATGGTGTATCTGTTTTGGAGATTAGAGAAGAAAAGTTACCCAGACGAAATCCTCTTAATAAATTCAGTACATCATTTCCTAATTGCCAGACTTGTCAGCAGAATGAAGAAAATTATGCTTATGACTACTTTAAGGGTTCTGTACCTGAACAAAATGGACCTCATGAGTTGTTCTCAGCAGAAAGCTGTAGAACACTCTCCAGACAAAGTTCTGAAGTTTTATGTCCAGTTCTGAAAAGCGTCTGTTATTTGGACTTTGGAAATATGCCAGTAGAAAGCAGTTCTGCAGTTCATGGAAATATCAATGAGACCCCCCAGAAGTACCTTCCCCAAAACATCAAACATCACACTCCTTATGATCATGGAACTGGGTTTTTAGAAAGCCAAACCTCCACATCGGTACCAGTAGAGCAGATCTCAGTGGTAAGGAACAAAGGATTATCTAGTGCAAAAACTGATCCTAGGGAATTAAGTGCTACTATAGGAAAATCATACAGCTCTGAATCTGAAGAGGCTTCTGAAGTCTGGAGAAAAATTCCTGTGGGAGATAACATTGAAATTTGTAGCTGGCCTGAACTTCAAGACACCGCTAATTCTGAGGATTGTCATTCTCCAGTTTTTAATTCTGTTGCTTCATCTCCTGAGGAGTTCTCAAAAGAAAGATGTAAAATATTCCCATCAGATGGTGATAAATTGAAAAAGGACCAGTGGCAATTCTCTGTCAGTGACCCATGCAAGAATGATATAAAAGAAAATTGTTTGTGGGTGGAAATGAGTAACACTGCTTCCCATGAAACTGGGCAGAGAGACATATGCTTTTATAGTACTGCCAATAAAATTCCTCCTCTCAGTAACCACAGCTGTCTTGATCTTAGTACCCAGCTAGAAAAAGACTCACCCAAGGCACAACTGCTTGAAAAGGAATCTGAGAGTAGTACAACATCAGAAGAGTTGGCTGGTGGTTTAGTTGGAGCTGCAGAAGCTGATAGTAGTGACAGCTTATCCACTGGGAACAAAACAAATTTGTTTTATACACTAAATGTAACTCTACCTCCTGTTTTACAAAAATCAAGAGAACCTCATTATAATGAGTGTTTTCCTTGTACTGCTAATAAAGTTTCAAGCAGGGACAAGGCTTGGAATAATCTGTCCAGAAAAGAATTAATTGGTGCTTCTGGAACAACAGCAAAACAAGTTGCTGAAGTTTTGCTTCATAATGACAAATTCAAGTCTTCTGTAAATTCCATGACTTTTGATAACCCTAACACAACAAGCAGAGTATCCCAAATGAACATAAAATCTTCTGCAGGAAATACAGAGAGACTGGTCACTGGTTTAGAAAATGAACTTTGTCACACATGGATTTGTAATAATCAGAATATAAAAAACCGGTGTACAGCTGCCAGTACTTCCTGTATTTTATCAGGGAGTACACGTGTGGATGAAGTTTTCCTGAACAGTCATTCTTTTGAAGTTGATAAGATTGGAGAAAATGATAATTTGGAAGGGGAGTCTTCATCAGGATATAACAGTAGAGAGGCAATCATCTTTCCAGAAGCAGATGCCCCTTTGGCACATGGATCTCTTCTTTGTGGAAACGACTGGGGCAACAGAGGTATAGCTCTGCATGGGATAAATGATTTTCACACAGGAAAGGCCATATTTTGCTCAGCATGTACTGCAGGGAAGTCTACTGCTACCTTGGCAAGAGATGAGATTTCAAATAAGAATATCGAGGTTGTGGAACAAGTTGATCTTTGTAAAGTAACGGGCAGTGAAATTGCTTGTGACAGAGATGAGGCGAAAGAACAGACTGGCATGCATGCTTCCCAGACAGATGACTTTGATAAAACAAGAGCTGTGGATTCCCCAAATGCTCCTGAAGGCAATCAGAGAAATAAGACTAGTGAACAGCTATTAGTCAGATATTTGAAGAAAAACCCCTGTGCTCATAATTCTGGATTTTACAACTCTCTGTTAAGCCCATGGAAGAAAGAACTTGACACATGTGAGCAGGAAGAAATGCCATTGCTCACAGCTGATCCCTGTGAGTGTAGCACTTTGACCTGTGATCCACACCCAGCACTTGACAATGTGAACATTCCAACACAACATGCTGACCAAACAGAAGAGACCCTTTGTCCAATGGGAAATCAGTTTCATCCATGTCAGAGTGAGTCTGATGTCCCAGTGCTGGGCAGTGAGCAACATTTAGAAAGTTTACCCAACCAACCAAACACTGACTTACAAACCATGGGTGGTTCTGTGGAAAGAGACAAAACTGGTCCTAATCACAGTGAAGAGGTTCTGCTAAAAACAGGTGGTGACCTGCCTCTGTTAGACCATAAATACGCAAGAGAAGCCAGGTTTGAAGGAGCTCTACAAGCGAATGTAATGGGTTTGGACTCTTTAATTGGTGTGAAAAATGAAGAGTCTTCAGCATACATGGACTCCATCAGTGATTTAATTGAAGAGAGAACAATCAGACTACAAGAACATGAGAACAGATGTGAAAGAAACAATAAAGGAACTCTGGAAGAAAACTTTTCTAATGGCAGACCGCATTGCTCACAGCAGGCTCATTTTATCAAATGTGCAAAAGAGAAAGCAGAGCTGGTGTTTGCAGGAAACAAAACGCAGCGATCTTTGCCAAAGATGAAGTGGTTGGTGGAGAACCAAGAAAATACCATTAGTGCTCAATTTCTGTCCATTTCATCAGTTCATGGGAGTCTTTCATACAAGCCAGAAAACAGAAATGTGCTTTCAGATACGGAAAACAGAGAAAGTCTAACTCCTATCTTAAATAACTCTCACCCACAGTTAACTTTTGAGCCTGGTAGAGAAACTGATGCTCAAAGGGGCATTGGTCCATCTAATTTTGGAGAGTTTGACATCCAAGAATCTTGTGTTGAGACTCGGGCAGATTCAGAAAGTGTGTCAGCTCTGAACTCTCGCATCTCTCTGCCTGAGAAAGAAAGGCTATGTATGTCACCTGAGAGTACACAAAGAGATAATTGTGATTCATCTTCAGCTGAAGTTTTTCACAAAGATACTTCAATGACAAAAATTCTTTCTGTAAAAATTTCCGTTAAGAAAAAATCCAGCAATATTGAGGTTCCATCTTCAGGGAATGAATCAGCAGCTGGCTCTCTGTATGGTGCCAAAAGCTCAAGAGTTTGTGCCCACAGCAAAGAATGTCTGAAAGGTGAAGGGCTTTGCATGCCAACTGTGAAAGACATGGACATAAGCTCACCAAAAAGCCCTCCCAGTGAAGAGACATTAAAGAATGCAGATAAGCCAGAAAATATAGATGTGCTTTCAGATAGAGAAAACAGAGAAAGTCTAACTCCTGTCTTAAATAACTCTTGCCCGCNGTTAGAACATCAGGAGAAAGCAAAAGTCATACTGCAACCAAGTATGTTGCACAGTTCTGAACTCTTAAGCAGCTCTTCAGCTGAGTTGATGACATCTAGAAATGTGAAGTTTGGAGGCGCTTCAGAGGAGATTTTTGCTGTAAGAGGCAGTGAAAGTAAACTATGTAGCACTTTACAAGAAGTTAAAAGGCCAAAGATTACCACAGATTTTATTAGTTCACAGTTTTTGAAGACTCAGGATTCAGAAATGGNCACCACACAGACATAAGCTCACCAAAAAGCCCTCCCAGTGAAGAGACATTAAAGAATGCAGATAAGCCAGAAAATATAGATGTGCTTTCAGATAGAGAAAACAGAGAAAGTCTAACTCCTGTCTTAAATAACTCTTGCCCGCAGTTAACTTTTGAGCCTGGTAAAGAAACCGATGATCAAAGGGGTATCAGTGCATCCCATTCTGAAAAGTTTGACATCCAAGAAACTTCTAATAAGACTCAGGTGGATTCAGAAACAATGTCAACTCTGAACTNTCAATCTTGTGAGTGGGAAGAGGACTGAAATCTACTTTGCATATTTAATTTTACTTTACCGTGAGCATTTAAGATCATTTTGCTAATAAAAAGAATGAAAGAAGTTCCTAGCTCTGTTACAGGATTTTTGCATGGCCTTGAGCAAAGATTTTGCTGTTTATCCCTCAGTAACATAGAGCAGTTCAGTCCCTGATTTGGTCGCCTTGCAATTCCTGGACAGAGAGCTCATGGGCACTGTAGCAAAGTCTTATTTAATTAATTGTTTTGATTAGTGTGGCAGTCTGTAGAGAACTGTTGAATTTAGCCAGTGTCACAGGTTGACACAAAAGTAACCAAAAATCTTGCCGGATAACCAATGTTACACTTTGCTTTGTATAAATGGGTAACATATCTAAAAGTTTATCACTTGTTAGTATAAATTCTAATGTCTGCCAAAGGTGTGA
>VYZR01040339.1:14182-35879 GCA_013400675.1 Oxylabes madagascariensis | reverse complement strand
AAAAGAGAGACAGAGAAAGGGGAGGGAGGGGGAAACCACACACACCTCTGGGTTCTTTGTTATTGCCCATTTTATACGAATAAAGAGGAGGGGGAGCGATGAATTGTGCTGAGCGCACCCTGGATGTCTTGAACATTCGCCCTTTCCTATGAAAGAGCGATCAGAACTGCTTGGGAAAAAAAAGAAAAAGAGAATATCCACCCAAATCCTTTGCAAGGTTCACATTTGTGGGGAGAAATCCTGTCCCGGTTTCTTCTGCGGTGAGAGGAGGCAACAATGCTGGGAGGAGGAGGTGGATGGAGCTGGACTGAGATCCTAGTTAAGCGGAGAAGAGCCAGACTTACACTTGAGAGCTGTCTTGGAAATACGGTGGGGGGAAATAATAATAAACTGAAATGGATTTGCACGTACAGATAAGGTGGCGGCAGCGCTTTTCTCGGTCACCTCATGTAATATGTAGAGAGAAAAATAAGGCTGAAACTTCAAGAACACTGAAAACTTCTTTTGAAACAGAGACCGAATGGGAACAGTTTCTGTCATGATGTGGTACAGGGGAAACGGAGGGTGATGGCTTTTGCAAAAAAAAAAAAAAAGAAAAAAAAAAAAACCCGAAAATAAAAAAAAAAAAAAAAGCTTTTTTTTTTTCTTACTCAAAATCGGGATGGGGTNGTAAAAAATATATAAAGGGGGTGTAAATCGGTGTAAATCGCTGTTTGGATTTCCTGATTTTAACAACAGGGCCGCTGGTTAGTCTCTCACACGCGTGTGCGCGCTCACGCTCACTCACTCTCACACACCCACGAATCAGCCCCTATTTTGTCCATGTTTACACTCCAATCTGCAGGCATCTTAAAGTGACAGCATCCCTCACCGCCCCCGCCGCTGCCCGCTCCGCAGCCCCCCGCCTCACCGCGGAGGGGGCGGGCGGGGACCCGGGGAAGGGATTTACACTGTATGCTACCGTTTTGGGGAGCCACCTGCCCCCGGATGAAGTGAAGCAACTGGTGCATTTACACAGAAGGGATCCTGTACCTTTAACTTGTAAACCACATCTTTTGCACTTTTTTTCTAAGCAAAAACGTGCCGTTTAAACCACTGGATCTATCGAAATGCCGGTTTGAGTTCGCGACACTATGTACTGCGTTTTTCATTCTTGTATTTGACTATTTAATCCTTTCTATTTGTCGCTAAATATAATTGTTTTAGTCTCTTATGGCATGATGATAGCATATGTATTCAGGTTTATAGCTGTTGTGTTTAAGATGAAGAAAGTGAAAACATCTTTGTACATTTAAGTCTGTATTATAATAAGCAAAAAAGAAGATTGTGTGTTTATGTATGTTAATATAACATGACAGGCACTAGGGCGTCTGCCTAATGAGGTGGTTCCGTTAAGGGTTTAACTTTTTTGTTCTTTTTTTTTTGTTCTTTTTTTGGTCATCCATCCTGTGCAATATGCTGTGTAGATTTTTTTTTTTTTTTTTTTTTTTTCCGTTCCCCCCCAAACAAGGGGGGGGAAAGAAAAAAAAAAAAAAAAAAAAACGACAAAAAAACCTGTTGATTTTGAGATCAGAAAACCTCCTCGTCAACCCTAAATGAACCAGGGGTTTGGATGCTTTTCACTTTCTGTCTGCTTTCTTATTTGGTTTATGGGTTTTTGTCGTGTTTAATTTGTGTTTATTTTCAAATAACTCATNTTTTTTTTTTTTTTTTTGTCTTCGGGAAGGAAATAAAATCAGCTGGAACTGAACCCTAACACTGGGCTGCTCTTGTCATCATTGCTACGCCCCCAGCCCCCTCGGGGCAGGTGTGTCTTGTCTCTCCGGACGGCGGCGGGCGGCCCCGCCGGGAGGGGCCGGGGGAGGGAGGCACCGCCCACCCGGGACCGGGACCGGGAACGGGGCCGGGCGTGTCGGCGGCCGCCGGGCAGCGCCGGTGCGGATGGGGCTGCGGGGCCCGGGTTCGGCGGCTCCAGGGCAAGAAGGTCCCAATCTCCGGGCGCCTCGCCTCCCGAGGCAGCTCGCCCTGGCGGACCGCGAGTTGAGGTTATTTTCCTTTAAAGGGATTCCCCCCTCTTCTGATTTCCTTTCTGCCCTGGCGTTCCGGGTGAGAATGGCCGGCGCGAACTGGCGAGCGGCAGTGGGGCCCCGCCGCCCATCCCCACCCAAACTAGTTTCTCCGGGGCGCTTTAGTGAAGACTTCCTAAGGCAAAGCGTTACCAAAAACCCGGCCATCAGCTGTGGGGATGCTGGGGGCGGGGGGCTCGTGGGGAGGTCCTTGTTCCCTCCTCCCCGCTGGCCGTCACCGAGGCCGGTGACCCCGCTAGGTTTGCACGTCCCGAGTACCCGCCTGCATTCCCTTCCTGCCTACGAATACGCATCGTACCTCGAGCAGTGTTTTGTAAACCGATTAAAGCACCCCACTGACATAATGGTTTCACTTAGCTGTTAATTTACAGCTGGCTTTGAGCCACGAACTCTTTTTCCGTGAAAAAGGAACAGCAAACGAAAAGAGCCGTGGTCGCGGCTGTTTCGCAAAGCCACCGGCGCAGGAGGTTGTTAGCTCTGCCTTATCCCCGTGAATTCCTGGGTTGTATTTGCCTTGCAAAAAACCCCATCAGCAGCTCCACGCCATTCATTGCCTGGGAGCTTTCACGGTTACCCCCGTTTGCATACAACGCTTTTCCTGCCCAGGGTCACTCGCAAAACCGGTGTCTGTGCCGCTGCCCTGGCGCGTCCCCCGGAGCATCCCCGCCCGGGCGGGGGCGGACAGGCAGCCCAGCGGAGGGGTGCGCCCGGCCGGGGCACCTCGTTGTGTCCGGGCGGTGTGGTTAATGATTAACTTCCTCTCGGGTCTGGGCACCGCTTAAATCAGCGGAGACAACGGCCAGGCGTGGTGACGGGACAGGCGACGACATCCAGCTACAGCCTGCTACTACAGCAAGCAACAGGCCTGGGACTGCATCCCTCCCTGTGCCCGCTGCCGCTCCAGGCCCCTTAGCTGTTGGCTACAGTTAACTTGAGGGGTTTTATGGTTTCCTGCCTATGTGGTTTGTGTTCTCCATTACAAAAAACTCCACTGTTGGCAAACAGATTGTTTCTCTGAGGACTCTTTGGTGACACAAGTTGTTGCTTCCAGATAACTGCGGGAAGTCAGGCTACACAACACTTATATATGTGCATATATACATAAGTGGCAAATATTTCTACGTTCCTTGCTGCTTGCAATAAGACAAATCTCTCACTACAAAAAGGTACCCAGAACAAAGCCTCACAAGGATATATCACCTGAGATACTCCACACCCCCCCCCTTTATTTATTTTTTTTTTGTAATAGACCATATTTCTACTGTAATTGCTTTGGAAAGAAAAATAGTAGCCCTTTAGCAAAGGTGAAAGAAAGCAAATTTACTGGAGGGACTTTTTAATGAACATCAATGTAAAAAGCAGATTTTAGGAATTGCAACTGGTATCTGACTGTAGGATTGCCTAACACTGGATCATCTTCTGGATGTGGGCCAGAGTGGTGGATGCCTATGAAGAGGTGTATTTCCACAGTACAGTGAAATCTCTGACTCAAGATTGCTGTAGCTGTCATTCCCTCCTACTGCCTTGCAACCACTGCCAGAGCCTGTGCCAAAGCTGCTCTGAGAGGCCTCAGCCCTGTTCCTGGCAGGTGTAGCCACGCTTCAGCATGCAGGGCAAAGAAAAATTGCTCCTTACCTGCTGTGCCTTCACCCCAGTAGTCAGCATTTTAGAGACTTCTACAGCTACACATGGTCATTGTCACCAGTGAATCCCATGCCACTAATTATTTATTCTGTCCTCCATGGCATTCCCTTCCTGCCTGTGGCCTCTGCAATATCTTGTGGTGATGCTGAGGGAAATTATTTATGTGCTGAGTGAAAAGATGAAGTTTCTATTTTCTGTTTTAATTTCAGTGTAGATAATTTGGTTTGTTCTTGTACTATGACAATTATGTTTTTTCATCTTTGCTAAGATACTCATTTTTATAACTATGCTGTTTCTCCATCAGTTCATCTCATAGTGCACAGAGAGATATAGAAAAAAATTGAAGTAGAAGATTTAAATGAAAAAAAAATCAGCATAATTGGCTGCATATGTTTGTCGCTAAAATTTATTTTTAACAGATCATACTTCTTTGTTAGTCATTAATTTACCTGCAAATTAGATGGAGACTGTTCACCTCAAGAGTGTATATATAATTTTCAGTAATCAGATCTGCCTCCCCTGTGTATCATTTCATTTCCTTCCCATCCTTGTGAAGCAATGTGTGATGTGATTGCATACATAGACAGTATTGTATTTTCTTTCTTTTCCAACACCAATGTAAGGTTCCCTGAGTGTCACCAGTGCTGAGCACATTTGCAAGCTTTGTGCTCCTGTGTTATGCTTCCAGCGGAAATGGCCTGTCTGAGTGGCAAGGACAGAATGAGCCAGAGGCCTCCCCAGCCCCCCTGCTAGCTGTCGTGACATACACACTTACATCATACATGACACAGGATCAGCCATGTGAATGCAGAGGCTTCACGCTGGCTGGCCCCTTCTCTGCCACATCTGCTTCCACAACAAAGTGGAAAAAGAAGCAGATTAGATCTTAACCCTCCTCCCAAGTGCTCTTTTATTCTGCATGTTGGATCTAGTTATTGAATGTACCTATTAGGGTTAATTTTTTCATGTAGAATAACTCCATAAAGATCTCTGAAAACTTTGAAGACGTTAACAAGTTATTACAATGAGATATGTTGTGATCATCTTAATATGCCAGAGTCCAAAAATTATTATCTACCTCCCTCCATTTCAACCTCTCATCTCCAGGGCCCTCCAATGAGCTCTAAACCTCAGGTAGGATTTTTGTCACCAACAGGAGGAAAATATATGTGTTTGTCTCCAAGATGGGTGTACCATGGCACAAAACACGGCTTAGTAATTTCCTGGTCAGTAACTGCTCTGTTTTGTGCACTGTACATAAACATCTCAAGATTCACTGAATCTGTAATAACCAACCTATAGAACACCAACAGAATTAAATCCCCTCAATAGGAATAACCCAAAGCATGGCTAATATAGCATCTTTAACCAGATTATAGTAGTCGGAGTCACTTCCTATGCCTTTTTTTTTCCTACCAGTACACCTGGTATCCTTTCTCCCCCTGTATTAGCTTCTCCATGTTTCTTGCAAACAAAAGCTTAACCCTCTACTTGGCAAAAGAACATAATGAGGCTCCAAATGACTCCTGTTACATCTTTCCTTCTAAGTGCGTTTATTTGAACCAAAGAACGATAAAATAGTGGACCAGAACATTATGTCATACCTTCTTCCCAGACCCTGTTTTTCTCATGTTTAAGAATTTATCTTCTTCCTTTGCAAAAAGCACATTGCATCTCCGGTAGAATGAAAAGAATCTGATTTGTGTCCAAGATGTACCTATGTTACATTATCATCCTGAGTTTAGACCAAGGCTCTCAGATGAGGGTATCTCTGCACACTGACTCAAAAATAGCACCAATCTGGGGACAAACTGTGATTGTGTTTCTGAAAGCTAAATGAAAACAGCTGGTATCTAACTGAATAATTTAAAAGGCACTTGCTCAGGTTGACTGTTTTGAGGAAGTAGAATTGCTATGAAACTAGACAAGATCTGACTGTGTGATCTCAGCACAGTTCACTGAAACCTCTACACTCAGGTTCAAGTCTGACCGCATCTTTCAAATAGTCACATTCTTGATGTGCCAGAGGAAGGACAGAGTGACCCTTTCCTGTAGCAGCCTGCCTGAAGTGTGTGACTGCATGTAGCTCATGGTCTGTCCCTCTCAGAGAAGTGAAGCAAATATCCAAATCTTTCCAGGCTCCTGGAACTGCTGAAGCCATAATCCCTGCTCCAGTGGGATGGTCGCCAATGAGGGTCCATTGGCCAGGCATAAAGGGACTGCTGTGCTGATGGCAGTGAGACAGGACAGGGGGGACCCGGTGACTGGCAAAGGGAATGATAGTTTGAAGGTGGGTCTGGGCATTTCTCCAGATTTGAACACCAGAAACTGGATTGGTTTATTTCCATGAAACAAATTCAGAGGTCTTCAGGCTCATCAGACCTTTTGCTAGAGACTGCCGTCATTCAGAAATGTGGCATTTGATGTGGCTGTGATGCCATCGATTCAGATTTACTCAGGGCACCAAGAAAGACAAAATAGTTTATCATTATGTGGGGTAGTTCCTGTTTGCATGTAAGTACTTATGTGCTCTTATTGTTTATAGTTTTAAGGACTAATTTTCAAGGAGGGGGCATATTTTCCGTAAATAAGAAAACAACACAATCATTTTCAAGTGAAAGAACTTGCACAGTTCTAGCTATAGGGAAACGAGAGGTACAGTAGATAAGACAAGCAGTGGGAAACAGGCATCTTCTGATTAATTCCTGGTCTTCCTGCAAACTTTGTCCAAGGTTCAATGTTATTTGGAAAATCTTATTAAGCTGCCTTCCTTTGGATTGGTTTAAATGTTTGTTTGTGGTTTGGATTTTTGTTTGTTTTTTGTTTGTTTGTTTGTGGGGTTTTTTGACTAATACATGTAGAAGGTTTTTAGGAAGCAGGGTAAGGGAGCAGAGTAAGAATGCATCTGTACATTCTTATTAAAAAATAAGAAGGAGGAATCATGAGTATTTTAAAAATACTTGGTTTTGTTCTCTTGTGTCAGCTTTGGGGGAAAGAAAGTGTGTAAATGTTCTTTGTTTGAACTCTCCTCACTTAGCATGAGGCCTTACCAACTGAGTCCTTTGCTTTCCTATCTTGAATTGAAAATGCGTATTAGTGCTCTGGAGCTGTTTGCAAATGGAGAGTCATAAATTCCAGCTCAGCTTATCTAAATGGTGTACTTCATGTAGTTCTAAAACACTGTATTATCACGGTGAAAGATACACACCATGAGTTAGACTTTGACTGATATACTCAGTGATAATTACATAAAGGAAGCTTCCTAATTCCATTAACAAATTGTTCCAGGTTTAGATAGGAATGAAATCATAGTGTCTCCTCTTCTACTGCATTATTATTGTTGTTATGTTGGTGCCCTTAATCCTAGATCAGCAGCTCATGGCCTTGATGCACTATTAGTACAGGACAAAAAGAGAAGATCCACTTTAGATTGTTTATAATTTAAATGTAGGACAGAAAAGCAGCCATGGATATGAGGAGAAAACAAACTAATATTGCCATTTGGTTTGGCAGCACTGATGTCACTACAGAAACAGCCTGAGTTAGCTGCATTTTCATTTTTTGTAGATGTCACAGATGAAGACATGTATTAATGGGGGATTTGGAAGAGAATACATGTAAATTTGTACCTGTGAACAGGAACCTCTTCCAAAGTACTTGCCATGATAAGAGATAATACGAAACATAACGAGCAAACAGTTAAGAATTTGGGATCATGAAGTGAATGTGTCCAACTCTTCACTGCTGCATGAAAACAATGAGATAGTTGATAAGCATGTGGTGGTGCTGGAAAGTACCCCGACATAAACTTACTTGTGGAAAAGGGCTTATGGCTAAGAGCACAAATGAGGTTGTCACGGTCTAGCCTACAGGCCATGAAAATGGTCATTGAATCACAAAGTCTGGATGCATGGGAAGAAGAGGAGAAAAACCTAGTGCAGTAGCAGGGACCCAGGGTAAGGTGAACTTTAAGAAAAGATTAGGAAAAAATCAGTACTGCTAAAGCATAGCCTGAGTATTAAAGGAGAAATATTGCTGGAGACTAGAAAGAAACTGGTATTTTAAAGGAGCAATTGAGAAAGAGGTAGGAGGAAGGCTTTAAGAGCCTAGTAGAGATAGAAAATTTTATCTTGGTTTAATGTTGGCAAAGCATACAAGCTGGGTTTCCACAGGCAATGCGAGAGACAAAGGATAGTTTTTAATTTCTTGTGAGGTGAGGATACCAGCAGATCATTGTGTCAGCCAGTGGAACGTGGTTTCTACAGATCCATATCTTAGGGGAGCTCCTGCTGCAACCTATCTGGCAGGGCCTGGAGCATATTAGCTTCATTCCTCTGGCCAGCCCTACCTGGAACTCTCACCCAGCCCTGACGAGCTCATGTAAGCTGAAGTCTGGGCCTCTGTCCTTTTTCCTAGGCATCCCCTTGTGCAAAACCTGTAGAAATGTAGTGTCTCTTGATCTCAGCTTCCCTCTAGAAGAGTTATGACTGAGTGTATGGATGGGTGGATGAACTGATGAAATGTATGACACCTCTTCAGGAAAGCAAGTTAAAAAGGCAAGTCCAAAGAGCCTTTTGCCTATAGCCATCCCCAGCTGGTGAAATGGGTTTAGGAAGCATTTGAGAGTTATGCTTGTGCTACTCTGAGTGATCCTGGCACTCAAGAGAGGATCTGGTGCCCTATGGCCTTACAGATGTGTTTTCTTGTAGCCTCCTCTGAAGGATGTTGGATGCTAAATGGCGGATCTAAAGCTTTTGTGTCTCTGCTTGTTACTGGCCGGTCTGTTGGTGATCTGAAACTCAGTTAAGTCCAAATTTTCCTGCAATGTTATGAAATATGGGAATATTTTGCAGGAATTGGAAAAATTATTACTTAAAATGCAAAATTCCCATTTAATATTATTTCTTGGTAAATAAAGTTGTGCCATTGGTATGCCAAAGTGTAGTTAATACTCTTCTTGTCATAAATGAATTGTAAACCTGTAGAGCAAAAAGGGTATTCATACGGAAATATCCACATGTGCACATTTACAAACAATTTTTTCATCAGGGGCTCTGAGAACAACAGTGATGACAAACAAAATGGTCTGGTTTCACATTAGGGGGATACATTTAGATCAAAGCCATTTAAATTGCCAATTTTAATCATGATTTAAATTGTCAAGTTGGAAACCTTGATTTAAATAATTGATTTTCATCTTGTTTTGCATTTGTGCTTCCTAAGTGTTTTTCTAAATAAGGGATGATTCTCATTGGCTGTTGTAATTCAGCATTTCCTTTTGCTAACCATTAGGCTTAAGTACACATTACGTCTGCATATATTTTAAGTAGTTTAACATATATTTACACAGATTCTTAATTTATACACTTTTATCATGCTGGAAAAATTATTAATGAATATTTTCTGACTTTCTAAATGATGTTTATTTTTCCTCATGCATTCATTCAAACTGTATTTGGATGGTAATTAGACTTTCATTAAAAATACATAAAATCTGGAGGGGAAGAGGGTTGTTAGTTAGAATATGCTGGGTGGCTAAAAAGTAGTTTTGTTAGAATGTGTGCCCATTAAAAAACAAGGTCTAGATCTGCTGTGCCCTTCAGACCTGTAGCTCCAATAAGTTATTTTAGCAGGGCATTAGTTGCAGTGTTACCCAGTTGGGAAGGGCTGCCTTTCTGGAACCTTCACACACCTCTTTAAGAGTGCAGAGATGCTGTGTTGAAGCTCAGGTCTGTGCCAGGAGAAAGAGGAGTAAACCACCAAGGACAGGAGCTCCTGCAATGTCCATGGTTACTTTTCCAACCAATCTGCTGCCATAGGAGAGGTAAGGTCACCAGCCATCTTGAGCCTCCAGGACAAGGACAAAGAATTCTGATTCAGAGCATACTTGGAGGCAGCTTGTAACAGAGGTTTTGACAAAAATGGGTCATTTGTACCACCTCAAAATTCTGGATTTTAATGACAAAGGGCTTCTGCAGAGTGTGTCCTCTGGCTGTTAGATTGGAGGCATAATCTGTCGCTGGTGAGCTGAACTGTCACTGTATCTTCCAATATTTTAGAGATGGATTTCAGTGTCTTGTAATGTGTTCTAGTGTGATAGGATAGGAAAAAAAAGGACCACTCTACTTTTAATCCCTGTTCTTTTATTTGTGTATCTTGTGCTTTCCTTGAAGACCAGGTTATTGGAAAATGTTCTTGATTTGCTGTGCTGGGAAGTATAAGTTATTTAATTTTTGACACTACACAAGACATTTATACTTATTAATTGGTAAAAATGCAGCCAAGTTTTGTGACAGTTCATTTTTTTAGATTTAAATACATATATGGTGTTTTCAACATTCTTATGTGTATAGAGTAATGGGAAAGACAGTTTTTCCTTTGCTAACTGTTATATCTTCAACATATTGATTTTGTAAACTAGATAGTAAGAAAAAAAAATATTAACCTTTCATCCTGATGACAAAAGATTACGTGGACTGGTTAATCACTGTCTGTTCCTTCAGGTAGTGAAGCTACTCTGCCTGTAGGAAACTTTCAATGAAACTACTTGGAAGGTCTATGTGACCCTCAGTGTCACCCTCATTTTTACATGTGATGAAACTGAACACTGAATATATTCCAAAACATGTATACGAGATGTATACGAAGTGGATCCTCTGAATTATAAAAGGACAAACTTAAATAATAGGTGGTTGAAGCTTTCCCTAAAATTAACTTTCTAAACCTCTTGGTCCTCTTAAACTGCTTGACCAAGGTAGGTTCAGGTATTAATAAGGTAATAAATTGCTAGAAACCCTTTTTTTTTTTTTTCTTCTTTTTAATAAAAGACTTAACCTCTAACTCTGATTTCTGCTTAAGTAAGTCTGACTTTTTTCCTATTAAAATTTTTGATGTGACAATCAAACCTAGAAAATGTAACAAAGTGCTAATTAAGTCCTGTCTAATCTGAGTCTTATCTGGCCATCCATGCTCATAATGTTTCTCAGGTTTAAAGGCACTAAGCACTTAAAACAGCCAACTGTGCTAATTGAAATTAATGGGCTATTAATTCAGCCCTTGCAGAACAAGCTACTCATCTCACATATTTGTGTTAGCATTTCTGTCATTGTAGTTCCAAGTGTTTGGTAGTGCCTTGTCTCTGTAAAGGCAGGGCACATAATGCCTGAAACTTCAACCTCAAACATGTAGCAAATGTAAAAAGAGACACACAGAAAACAACCTTAGAAAATAAGACAAAAATACACTTTATATGGTGATGAAAATGATGTTAATGAGATTGTCTTTATATGTCATAGCCATGACTAAGTCTATAAAATTTGAGGATGGTGATTTTTTTTAATACTTTGTAGAGGAACAAATATAGTCCTTTCAAAACATCCCTGCATCCCTTTCCTCTGATCCTGCTACTGCTTGAATTTTTTTGCTTTTTTGATCAAGATCTTGATTTCTCTCAAGCCCTGCACATCTTTATGTGCAGCACCTCAGAGCTCTCACTAACAGTGTTTCTTTTCCTCCCACTTTCTTTAGTTCAAAGTTGTTCCCAAATATTTCTCTGCAACAAATTAACATACCCAATGGGTATAAGTTATAGTGATGGAATCTCACAAGATCTTCTGCACAGGTGGAATATAAATTCCTTTAATGTGTACACAAATAGAAGTTAGGAAGTGTTTAAAATTCTGAGTGCTGTGCTTGTAGGTTGAGTTTTGATTAACAGCTGCTAAACAGTTCTCTAAGGTTTCCTGCTGTATATAATAACATGGGAGATGAAAGAGGATATAAGTTGCTTTAGGCCTTGTCCATTTTACTGGATGTCATATCAGAGATTAGATTTAATTTCATCCTTTGTGAAAAGAATTTTTTAATAAAGTAGCCATTCAGATTAAAGGAGGGATTGATATATTATTTATAGTAGTAAGTGTTGAATTGGATAATGTGTTACCTCTATTGCTATCACAGAAATTACTTACTCTGATCAAATACTTCTTGTTTTTGTTCAGTGGAATATAAGTATGTCCTAGAAACTGCATTCCAAAAATAAAGCAATAAAGGGGTTTGAACTATTTCAATAGGTTATAATGAAAAGTAAATAAAATAATGTTGCCCTTAATTAGGAAAGAAAAGAGACTAGTTTTAGTTCTGCTATAGAAGTCTTGTTGAATAAGTGAAACAATGCAAATTTCTCAAACACCCACACCCAAACTGAACATTTTGGATTTGATAGTAAAGGCAACAGCAGAGAGAGACCACAGAAACCTCACAAGGCAATGAGGTTTTGTGTTCTATCCCTGTCATTTTATGCTGACTTGAAACTGGGTTTGAGTTGACAGCAGCTTTTCAAAATGGCATAAATTATGAATAAATATCCTAATCTCCCACTCCTGGGGGCAAACGGCTTTGTCTGACAAAGGCTATGCGGGCTCAGGAGGAGCAAGAAGTGATCCCCATTGCAGCTTTGCCTTGTCCTTCCTGTACAGCTGAAGGCCTTTTGTGCTCTATTTGTTCTATTCTGCACTTCAACTGAAACCTCATGAGACCCAGAAGTCACTTAAATAGCAGCACCAGAGATGAGAAAATGAAGATTGGCTCACTTGTTAATTAGCTGGCTTCACCTTATCATCCACAATGCAACCTAGGATTGTGAAAATATGCCTTGGTGTTTCAGGTTGGTTTTAATATTTCATACTTTTCTAAAGAGAACACCCAAAGTGATATTTTGTGAAATTTGATGCAATGTGCACTGAACTCAAGCAGAAAAGGCACCAGTACTTTAAATCTGCTTTGGATTATGCCCATAGTGAGACCTGAAGTAACTTTCTAGTCAGACATTCTCCTTCCAAAATAATTGTCCTTCACTTCTGAACTTATCTACTTTGTTCAATATGGCTTGTTTATACATATACGTTCTGATTTTGAAGTACTTTTTGTCAGTAAAAGCTGAGACAATTCTCTTCACCAATGATTGGAAAACTGAGGAATAATTTAGTACAAGAAGAACCTCCTGCAGGATGTAGTATAAACCACGTGACAGTTCCAGCTGGGGCTGTGTGATTCAGCAGGGAAGAAAGAGGGTGATGTAAACTTAAGCTAGGAAGTGCAGGAGTGTGCAGAAAGGGAAATCTCGATTTTTATTTTTATTTATTTTTCTTTTTAATAAATCCTACTGCACAATTCAAGCCACCGATGTAGGTGGTTGCGCCTCTTTCAGACAGGAGCGGGTCACAATCCCGTGACTTCAAGAATCCTTGTCATTACCTTTCAAAACCCAAATACGTGTCATAACATGCTGCAGAACGTTGTCCTGCGATAACAACACCCAGTTCCTGCCGGCTGATCAGCTCCGTGCCCCCAAGCACAGAATTAAGCTGAACGCCGACCACACTGGTAGGCAGCAGTGCCAGGATCAGCCCGCAGAGCGGGGATATCCTGCAGCATCAGGGTGCTGGTGTTCACAGGCTGTCGCTGGCCACCATCGTCCCTTCTTCAGCAAGGTCACCTGCCGTTCCCAGGAAATAAGGGCTCGGGGTGCCTGGAGGCTGTGTGAGCAGAGAGCCAGGTGCTCCCTGGGGAGCCGCTGGTTTTCTTCTGCAAAGGTCTGCACAGGCTTCGCAATGGGCACTATGTGATGGGCAGGACAGTGGAGAAAGTCGTGTGTGAGCCCTCTCTAATGCAGAAAGTCTTGAATAAGCGGTCCTGACTGCCAGAAAGGGTGGGCACGATGGGTTTCAGAAGTTGATCAATAAATCCCATTTCTCTGCTTTGTGCTCAGAATGCCCCCCCAAGAGGGTAGGTACCCTCCTCTAGGCACCAGCCGCTTTTCCTTGTGGGAGAGAAATGCCTAAAGCAAATTCACGTCTCTTCATACTACTCTTTTATCCCCTCTCAGTAATTCTGTTTCTGATTTTGGAGATAATTTAAGAAGTTTGTGTTGTTTGGGCTGCTGCTACATCTAAATGCTTCTCTGCCTTTTAAGTTCTGATAATTTTCTTACAAAATCATTTCTGTTTGGGGAGTGGGTGTGTGTGTGTGTATACAATGTTTTATACACAGAGATGAGCACAGGCCTGGCTAAGAATCTAATTTGTCTACAGTTTATTTGCTATCTGTCATCCCACTGGGTGTTTAGTCTCATGGTGTAAAACGTTTCCTGTTTCTAGAAAGCCATGTTGTCTGTGGTCACTTCAAAGGACATTTCCCTCTTCAGATATTCATATTTGTTTATAGTTAAAAATCAGGAATATTTTAAAATGTCGAATATTTAAAAATGTTATCACACTAGAACATTCTTTCCTTGATGATACAACAAGGAAAGTATCTCTTTTCACAGTGATTTTAACTTCATAATTTTTATTTTTCTTGGATTTTTTATTAGAATAATAACTTGATTTTTCCTGGGTATATAAATATAACATTTATGTAATTTTAAGAAAAAATGCAGGAAATGAATAATGTAACTAGACATTTTCTGACTGAAATAGATTTAAAAAGTCTGGTGATCATATGATGGCTGGAAGCTCAGCATCAATAATGACTCTGTAGCCTCTGGTTGTGGCTAGTTACCAATGTGATTTCCATGAATTTTCGTTTTTCACAGATATTTGTTCATTTTATATGATTAAATATAATAACCTAAGCTTCACAAATGTAGCTGTCTAAAAAAAGCTTTTTAATTTTTTTTTTCCCAAATCCTGTGGTTTCCCTGAAATTCATATTCATATTCTGAATTTGCCAAAACTTTTTTCCTGGAGTGGAATTTTTAGTTTCTGTTTTTCAATGAAGATGGGAGAAATTGGATTCCACAGCTCCTTTATTTTATGTTTTTAATTGTCTGTGGCAATGGAAGTGCAGACCGTATGGACTGTTATTTCATGTGATGGTAGATGATTTAAGAGGAAAGTTCCCATAAGTCATTCCAGTGCTTTTAAACTGACCTTTTCAGTACAGTGTGTCTACATGAAACAAACCACCACATGAAATACTCTCAGTGTTTTTGACATCTGCATGCAGGTGTTTCTGATAGATGCCTTAGAATATAAAATCTGCATATTCAGCCATTACTAAAGCTGATAAATTGCCGAAGCTGCTCTCACACGCACATCGCATACGTAGGTGGCTTAGTGAATGAACAATGCAAACCAGAGTTTTTACTAAAGAAAGGAGGAATGAGGCTCCCTATCAATATTTAAGGCTCGACTCTTCTTCATCTCAGATCTTTTGTGAGCATTTATATCTGTGTGAAGTAATCTTAAGAAGAATTAAAATAAAAACCTGCTCCACTGGAATTTACATGGCTCAGGAGGCTCATAATAGGATGAGTGTCTTTACTTCAGGTCACTGATTTAAATCCCAGTTAGAAATAGCCAGAAGTCATTACAATCTGATGGCCAGTTGATGACCTATGGAATGAACTGGTGATGGGAGCCACCAGTTGTCACCAAGATGTGGTTGTATGTCACACCAGTGAGGCAAATTCAATATCCTGCAATTATGGAAACCAGAGTTTTCTTTTTCTTAAGGAATATCTCATTTCTCACTGCTCGGCCTGTACTAAACAGTGTGCAGTTGAATTTTATCCATTAATAGGAGATTTTCTTAGAATTACAGTCTTGGTAGCTGATCCTTTAAATCTGTAGAGACAACCAGCTGCAGTCTTTAGCTAGTAATTTCTCCACTGCTTGGATTTTATCTAGTAAATATTTGCCTCTTTTTATGCTTATGGTGATTTTTTCCAGGCTTTTCCTGTCATCACCAAGGATGCAGCCTCTTCTTATCCTCTCCCATACTTTTATTTCGCTTTGTAAAAATAAAAAATATTTTTAAAAATGATCGCTGACCCTGTGAATGTATTATTGAAAATAGTTGTGTATAGTTGGAGTCTGATATAAAATACCAATTGACCTACGCACCCCAGAAGTTACTCCTTGTCTGTTGAGGCAGAACCTGGAAACACAGTGTGTTCATGTGTAATAAAGACAGAATTTGTAATTTGAATTTACAGGCAGAGGTTATTGACAGATTATGCATCTCTCAAATCTGATTCCAAACAGTTGCATATTATCAATGACATTTTCCTTTCATGACATCTCTGGCATTGTTTAAAGCACAGATTTGAAAAAAATTAGGCTTATTTGAGCTTTAGTATTTTTTAATTTGCTACATTATCTTAAAAATAACAGGTCACAAAAAATATGGGGGGGGGGGCAGGAAAGAGACTGGGGATAAATTTTAATGTTTCAAGCTGTTGCCTTTGGAACTCGCCATAGAACTTGACTGAAACATCCAAAATTATAGCTTTCATGTATTAGTCAGGCATATGCATGAACTCACTTGTGTGGGATGAGTGGGGCTGGAGAAAGTACGGACCTCATATGGTGTTTGTGTATACATGTGGCCAGACATCACCAATACTGGTGTCAATGACATTTTTTTCAGTCACTCCACTGACAGCTGGATTGAATCTCTACTTAGAAATCATAGGTTTAAGCAAAACGATCTCCTGTTTTATGAATACTGACAAATATACACCTCAGCTTTCCTGAGGCAACACAAGCAGTCTCTCATTGAGACTGTATATATTGTACCTTCTTACTCAGGGAATATAAAGATAAACACGTATTTCATTCATACCAAGTAACCTTTATCAAGACTGTGGCTCCTCCAGATGCTGGCTTTCAGTGTAGAGTTTGTATTTTAATCCTTATTAAAACAATGATGTGCTTTAAAAAGTGTTAGCAGGGCTGTGCATTGGGTTTGCATGGCCAGGCTTCAGTACCGAGGCAGAAGATAAAGGGATGTCTTCTGTGAGAAGCTGCCAGAAGCTTCCTCCGTGTCCAGCAGAGCCAATGCCAGCCAGCTCCAGGACAGACCCACTGCTCGCCAAGGCTGGGCCGATTAGGAATGGGGCAACACCTCTGTGATAACATGTTCTAGAAGAAAAAAAGTTACTGTGCAGATGTAATTGTGGCCAAAGAAGCACAGAGTGAAAGCATGTGAGAGGAGCGACTCCACTGACAACAAAGTTACTGAAGAGGGAGGGGGAGGAGGTGCCCCAGGAACCAGAGCTGAGATTCCTCTGCAATTCCTGGTGCAGACCATGGTGAAGCAGCTGTCCCTCAGCAGCCCATGGAGGTCCATGGGAATGCAGAGATCCACCCTGATCCCTCTGCAGCCCATGGAAGAGACCCATGCCAGGGCATGTGGATGCCTGAGAGGAGGCTGTGACCCCAGAGGAGGCCTATGCTGGAGCAGGCTCCTGGCAGAGACCTACAAACCTGTGGAGAGAGGAACCATACTGGATTAGGTTTCCTGGTAGGACTTCTAACTCTGTGGGGGACACACATTGGAGCAGGCTGTGCTCGGAGGACTGTACCCATGGAAGAGTGACCCACGTTGCAGCAGTTCATGGAGAACCGTTCCTTGTGAGATGAAGTCACGTTGGAGAAGATCATGTAGAACTGAGGGACCCCACATTGGAGCAGGGGAAGGAGTCTTCTTCCTAAGCTGCAGGAGAAGCAATGTGTGATGAAGAGATCATAACCCCCATTCCATGTCTCCTTGCACCACTGGAGTAGGAGGTAAAGCTTGGGAAGGAGGGAGTGGTGGAGAGAAGGTGTTTTTAAGATTTATTTTACTTCTCATTATCCTGCTCTGATTTTGTTAGTAATAAATTCAATTAATATCCCAAATTTGAGTGTGCTTTGCCATGATGATATTTAGCGTGTGATCTCTTCCGGGCCTTGTCTCAATACATGAACCCTTAATTATATTTTCTCTCCCCTGTTCAGTTGTGGAGGGGAGTGATAGAACAGCTTTGGTGGGTGCCTGGCGTCCAACCAGGGTCAACCCACTACAAAGATTTTGGTGCCAAAACCCAGGATCATGAAGATTTTGAGATAAGGATAGTAACAGGGAGAGGTAACAGGCAAAAGAAGTACTGATGAAGTACAATGTTAGAGACTGGAATGATCATGAGGAGTTTTTATTGTAATTGTGGTGAAGAGACAAGGTGTGGGTTTTATGTAAGTGGATTTTGTGATGATGTTCTTTTGTTCTTTGTGTAGGGGATTTTTGTTTTGTTTTATTGCTTGGTTTTGTTGCTGTGAGTGGAGACGGTGTACTGAATGTGGATTTTAATCATAATACTTAAATATGTGAAACGCATAGGTGAGGGGTGGAAGCTGGTAAATTATTTGTGTAAATAGTGACAAAAGAGAAATAAAGTGATAAGAATGAATAGCTACCCTTTTATGAATATGGATCTACTACTGAAAGTATTATGTTAGTCAAAGGCACTAATTTTTGAATAACTCACAAATAGAATAGAGTTGTAACTTTCCACTTGAGGTTTTATTTGAAACATTTGAAAGCAGTGGCAGTGTTGAGACTGATAATCATATTGACCTAAAGGACCAAAAAGGCAATTATAAAGGTTATAGGCAAAGGAACAAAGAACAGTAATAGAGGTCACAGGCAAATGGAAAACCAGACAGTTAGTTTATCTCATGTCTATATTTACTATGCTGGTTTTACCACAGCTGTATAGTATTTCTGTGCTTAGGGTGACCTTGATATTTCTTGCAAAAACAAATTATATTCCATCATCCTTCAGAATGGCAGGTGTATGCCCACATGTTTTGCCATACCTATTTCTGTGTGGAAAGGGTCAAACTCATAAGACCTACAGATACAATAGGTGAATACTTACACATGCCAGAATCACAGCAGGGAGGCTGGGTTGCTTTGCTAGATCTGTGGCAGGAGAACGTGGTGTTCTGCAGGCTAAACAAGCCTTGTTTTGCTGGTGTGGGTGGAACTGCAGTGCAGTCTCCTGGTGGCCCGGGCAGCCCCGTGCTTGGAGGGGGCTTTGCCTGCTTGCTTGGCCTCTGACAGGATAGTGGAGTCTGTCCTTCATCCCCTTCCCTCTCCTCAGCTCTTCAGTTGCTCCCTCCTTCATCTGGCTCTTTCCAGCTGCCCCAAAAAGCAGCAGACCCCTCTGGCTGCACAAGTTTCCCATGCCCTGGTCCTTGCTGGCACTGAGTATGTCCAGAGCCAGGAGAAGAGGAGCAGCTTCGCACTCTCTGGGCTGGTTTTTTCTCCTGTCCATTTGTGCCTGTGGGGGAGGTGTGTGCTGTTTCATAGACCTTTATTTTTTATTCTTTTTTTTCTTTTCCTTTTCTTCTATTTTTTTTTTTGAGGGCTGCAGACGGTGTAACCGCACTGCACCCACATGAAGCGGAAGCACATTTTTTTTGTAGGACTGGCTATGGTTGCGGAGATGGGGAAGTCCCAAATTAGATTTTGTGCTGGCCACAAAAACCTCTGTCTTGTATCTATCTGGCCGTATTATGAAGACACAAAGATACATTATTAAGCTACAAACAGGTTTTCATAGGAAAACAAGGTGCACAAAGCCCTGTTAAAGAAAGCCAAGATTGTAAATTGGATTAAGATCTTTTTCCTGGCATTGTCCTGTATGTTTGCTATATGAGGGAATTCAGGACAAGGATTTTGTAGTCTCCCTGCTTCTCAAATATTCAGGTGACTGCTCAATAAGTTTTATGAACCAAAGAGTTCATATTGACAGTAATTCCAGTCCAGAACCTTTGTCAACATTGTGGGGTGATTTCTTAAATCACAAAATGGTGAGCTAGAAAGGCTGACATTTTTTATATAAACCAGAGAGGAGGACAATTAATTAAATACATTGAAAAGCAACTAGAAGTGACTTGAACATTTTCTGGGGGTGGGAAGAACGGATATTATGAAACAATGTATTCAGAATGTTATGCTCAAACATTCAAAACAAATTGCCATATTTTTCTTACAATTTGGAAGGTGAACATGTATATACATGAGATAATCTCTATACAGTATTTAATTTTGTGGCTATATTTACACTTAATATGTGTCAAACAAATCAAAATTTTCAGGAAGGAGTAAGTCCAAATTAATGTTTTAAAACTTTCAGGTTGAAAAAGGTAAGGATGAAAAAGAGCTCCCCAGACTTAGTCTTATTTTGATAAAAAGAATTTATTTAAGTAGTATGCATATATAGAGTAAATGAGAACAAGAATATGGAAAAGCAACAATTTTGACTTTTTCCATTAAGAATAGTATAAAATGGACCTGTTCATTTGTTCAACTTGCAATGGAGATTTCATTCTTCATAATAAAAATTTTCATTTGTGAGGAATAGAAACTGCACTAGCAATCATCATATATGAACATATTGCTGAACTAAACATTTTTTTGAGTTTGCTTGGGAATTATCTGTTTCTCTAGGGACTCTTGACTCTGTTAGTAAAACCATAGGCTCTGGAGGAAAAAGTGAAAGAAACAGTTGGTGTGGAGTCAGGTCTGTGTCTGATTATTGATTTGCCAAATAAAAAGGGTGGGTTTGGACAAAAAAAACCTAACACCCCCCCACCCCCCAAAATCCAATAAAATAAGATATAAATGGTGGTGGTGACAAAGAGGCTCTGATGTATGTATCTAAAAAAAAAAGAGTTATGTTTATGGGGTCTACAAGCTAAGACTTTCCTTGGCTTGATCAAAATGGAGACTTGATGGAAAAGAAGACCAGAGAGAATTTCACTGGCCTTTTTCTGGCTTAAGAGAAAACACTAGGAAAATACAACTGGTTGCAAATCAGTTACAAGTTGTATTTTCTTTTTCTAGTTTACAGATGTTATGAAGAACCCCTAGGTGATTTTAAAAAAGAGCTGGAAAGCTCACGGTTTTCTACCCTTTTGGAATAATATAGTTTGGGTTGGGTTTTTTTGTTTTTGTTTTGTGCTTTTCCTTCTCCCAAAAAATAAACATTCCCTGAGTTTGCTGGGTATGTGTCTACAGAGAAGAATATATTCATGCCAAAACAATTCTTTCATTTGCAGGTTTGTCTTTCTTGGTCTTTACGTTTACAGGAGTGGATTGACCTATTGATTTGATTCACACTTCTGCAAAAGAGAGTAGTGGTGAAATCAGCCTCTGGAAATAGAAAAATAAAAGGAGAAGCAAGAAAATTTGCTAGGAGGTCAGCAGGTCCTCTGAATTATGCCCTAAAAGACCAGTTTTGCTGGTCATCTGCTGTACTGCTCATCTTCCTACACATGTCAACATCCAGAAGCTCACAGTCAAGTCAGAGTTTTCAGATGCTCTTGGAGGGTGAGTGGTAGTTCACTTCTCAGGGAAGAAGGGTTGAGCAACACTGAACTTTTTGTGTAGTTTTTTCTTCTCACAGTGAGAGCAAAGACAGTTGATGTACGCTAACTTTTCTATGAGTTAGAAAAGTGACTAAAAGAAAGTCTGTGAGTTTAATACTGATGTATTAAAATAGAAAAACTGAAACCAACCCTCCTCTTCTGGGGCACTCTGTGGTAATGGGAGTGAGACATAATCAGCACCCAGCTGCCTGCTGCAGGCTGGGCTGCTCCTCATTTTGATCTGCATGGTAGGTTCTTACAGCAGCTACACGAAAAGCAGGGCTTGGGGGGTTCCAGTCTTCACATCACTGTTGTGGCACTGACATGTGCTTCTAAATGGCCATTGCCCTTCGTGTGGCAACCAAATGTTGAATGAGTGTTACAGCCCCAGAAGCCCACTCAGCTGGCAAACTTGAAGCAATTGTATGTTTTCTTGGTAAATGTAATGGAACCGAAACACATTAATGTAAGTAATCCCTCAAAGAGATTAAAACAATCCTGTAAGTACATTATCTCTGCAGGAAGGTTTCCTGTCCTGTGCAGCCAGTCTTGCTTTCAGGCCCCCATTTATAAAATTAATTGTGCACTAATTTAACGTGGTGGCGAGACATAAAATAAATTTGAAAAGTAACTAGAAGCTAAAGCCAAACAAATTTTGATTTAAAATGAAGTCCAGCCCTTGTTGTCTTTTCTTTTCTTTTCTTTTCTTTTCTTTTCTTTTCTTTTCTTTTCTTTTCTTTTCTTTTCTTTTCTTTTCTTTTCTTT
>VYZR01040328.1:16235-29236 GCA_013400675.1 Oxylabes madagascariensis | reverse complement strand
TGGTTGTAATTTACCAACAGCTTACAAAATACAAATAACCCCCCAAGCGCATTATATTTATGAACATGTTCTCAGTCCAGTATCACTCTCTTTTTAGCAATGCTAATTTTTAACAATAACATGACCCATTTCTGACCTATTAATCTTCTTTCAGCACTTATTTTTAAAGTCCAGTCATCTTATGGCTCACACCATCATTTCTGGTTACTCCATCCTCTAATGAATGTAAGGTAAAAGAAGACATAAAAAGCTTATTCTAAACAGTCATAATTTAGTAAAACAAACCCAAATACTATTCACAAGGCAATGACTCCAAAAAGAAGGTTTTAGGTCAAATATTTCACTTTTGGCATACTTAGGCTCTTCATCCTTTCTTGAGCATTCCAGGATGCTATGAGAGCGGAAGAGCTAATTCAGAAATGGCAGAAGTATCTCACTGATGCAATGGCTTAGGTATTTAGCAAACTATGTTGCAACCATTTGTTGCCAAGAAGTGTTCAATGTCATTTAAGTTGTCATGTAGAGTGTCATCTGATAGCAATACAGTTCCTTCATTTCCCCATTCCCTGTACATGTCTACAAGAGAACCCCGGAGTGCTTGCATTTGCTCCCTAGCCAAGGGACAAACAACACACCAAACCAGAACCAACCAAGCCCATATATATTGGTTTTCCCAGAACTTCTCTCTCTCTCTTTGTAGTATTACAGCTTCTGAACTCCAAGCTATTACTTCATCCACAAAAATAACATAGATCTTCTTATGCTCTGTCCTTTTTTCCCATAAACTTACAGGGCAGTAGTAGTGAAACACATTTAAACCATTATCAATGGCACACTAATGCCATTTTTTTTTTTACTATACTTTCCTGCCTCTGAAATAATGTCACCACATCCTGGAAAGCATCATCAAGTATTTGCGTAAATTTCTTAAAAGTTTGCCTATTTCCAAATTACTAATGTTGCTGTCATAGGCAAAACACTCACCACTGGAAAACTGGGAATTAGGAGGTCCCAGTGGTGTGGAATTACATTCACCAGATAAAAAAGATCTAACACTTCAGTAGGAGTTGAACTGGATGCCTAAAAGGGAGTAAGTACATTACAGCATTTTGTATTTCCAAAGACAGGAACAAAATTTTGGGCATTAGGATAAAAGACAACGCACCAATAAGTGGAAAGACTATGTTTGTTGTGTCTTACAGTGTAAAAATATTCTTTTTAAATATGAACGAAATTTTTAAAAACACTCTGGATGCAAACTCCAGGACAACAAAGAACATCTGCTTAAAGACAACATGATTAATTTTTTAATTAATTCAGAAGCAATTAATTTTTAAGTGCTCCCCCATTCAATCTAACTTTTTCAGCTAAGCTACTCCTGTAATAGTACATTTTATAGAAACATGGCCTCAGTGAAAACATACTGCAAAAACTGCTCACATGCAGCACTATGATTTGCATATCAAAATCAGTCAGCATCTTTCTTTCTGACATCTTAACAAGACTCTACAAATAAAATTCAAACACGTATTCCTGTTCTATGATAAAACATCATTGAAGTGCTATTTCCTATCGGAACAGCTGAGGATATAATTGAAATTGGACTCGTGGATTGAAACATCAAAAAATAAAATTTACTATTAAGCTCTTTGGTTTTCAGTGTTTAAAGGATCTGAGATGATTATGAAAAATGACAAGCTAAAACACAAATCTGATGGATCAAACTCAATACATTAAAAAAAATCAGTGTAAGAACAATTTGCCATTGAAGTCAAAACAGGAAAAAAACTCAGAAGGCGTTGAACCAGGTTAGCATTGCCAAAACAAGAGATGTTTTTTTCAGGCACTGCACAGAACTCTTTTTAAAGAGTACTCCTTTAAATGAAAGCACCAAAGCTACCTCATTCGTGGGCTCGGAAATGCCATAGAAAATACTCTGGGAGCAAAAGAACCAGTCATCCAAAATAACAGAATTGCCTGAAAGACATGGAAAATAACACCAGCTGGTAGAATCACTAAGCAGCATAAATTGAAGAAAAAAAATGGCAACTCTATGAAAAAGTTGTCATAAGTCTGTCAAATCAAACCCGACAGTCCGGTTCTAATAATGTCTACAAGAACATGAAGTTACTGGCTATAAATTCAACAAACAGCATCACTTTCTGATATCTCATGGTTCCCAATCAGCAAACAGCCTTAGAAAATTAGAGAAGGAATTACACTGATTCTTTAGGTTTTAAAAAAACCCAAACCAAACCACTGTAGAATTTTTGTGAAACAGTAACTGACAAAACAGTTAGACACACTAGTGAAAACAGAAAGATTATGTCCAACTATCCTGTCCAAAACTAGATCAACATTTGCTTCTATCAACAGCTAAAAATATTATATCATATACCTCTTCAGTCAAGTAATTGCTGAAAAATACTGAAACTGAGATTTTGGCTTTAGGGTTTTTTGTGTTTAGCACATCTTGGAACTTACTTTACTTCCCATTCTGACATTCAGCTATTCTTTATTGACTGCCAAACACAGGTATGCTACCGTGAAAGTAACACACTATATGGCAGTTTTGAGACTGAAGGTATCCTATCTATCACTACCTGTGCTGATAGGATTTTACATGAAGCAATGAGCAATACCAGGCTGATCAAAAGATCCCAAGACGTGTGAAATGCTCAGCTGTTTCAAAATAACAAATCCTTCTGATTTGGTTTCTTGCTCTCTTTTGTTGCTTTGCATTATATGAGGAACAGGTAGTTTCCAGCACAACTTTTACCGAGCTATCATCTTTAAAAGTACAGGCTTCTCTGGAGCTGCAGCAGTCATTGTCACGAGTTCCTAAACCAGCCCTTTCTGCAGAGCATAACGCATTTGCCTAAGTTCTAGAAAACCTCACATGTGAAAACCTCATTGCCCAGTTCCTTCTGACAGATTCTCCACTCTTAAAAAAATATTTTATGTTCAGAAGAATACCTAGAAACAACTGCCAAATAAAAAATAAAAAGTCTAAGAAAAAAACCATTTAGAATGTAATTCTAAGCTGCTGAAGTGTCACAGCTAACTTGTAGTGATGGAAACTGGGCCACATACTCATTTTTCCTAAGATGGCTTTGACTTCCCATCTCTCCTCTTTTATTTTTGAAACCACATAAAACAGCCTCAAAATGAAACTTTATTTGTAGAAGTCTTATATTTTCATCTGTTTCTCTTAGAGTTTGCATCTCCATTCTCTGAAATTATGTAGGACACTGCACTCAGCAATGCAGTGGAATACAGAATGTAATTTCCACAATATCCTAAGAGACTTGAGTTAGACAAGTGTATCAGGCTCCTAAAAAGGATGGTTTGCCTCTCCCTTGCTCCTGCTCTTATACTGTCTCAGGTCCAAAAGTGAGCCAGTGCTCTTTACTCAAGAGGCAGAAAACTCAACATAAAAAATAAACTAATAGTTCTCTGTTCAAGAAACCAGAAATATGCTAGAAACAAAGAATTGGATAGTAAAATAATAATAGTCTAAATAGTCTTCTATTAGTCTGAAATAATAATAGTCTAAATAGTCTTCTCAATTTACTGCTGTTAGGAGAAAAGGGGAAAGTCACAGGAAGGCATCAAGCTCTGCTTTTGGCAGGGCTGTAGTTGAAGGCCCATTGGACATTCACACATGCCTATCAACTTTCAGTTATTAACATGAATTCAGCAGCACACTACATATTCTCCTTTACAAAATACCTCTACTCCCTTGAGAAGAACTTTTTATTAGAAATATTATCTCCTAAAGTTTTTAAGGTTCATTTGAAATGGTCTCAATTATATGAATGCAGTAACCCAATAACCCCAACTGCACAAATACCATCCTCTTAACTTAGTACTACACATAGCATTAAAGACTTTCATTATACAAGGTCAGGAAAAGCCACATTATAGAACCTCTGTTATTTTATCAAAGCCTCTGTGTTGGGCTTTAAGACCAGTAAGGTCTTAATGAGGTTTTTTTGGTCCAGCTTTCTGCCCTCTGGCCACCAGACTCAGTTTACTGAACACTCAGGCTCCCTGTTGTCTGAGGGATTTCCCTTTGCAACAAAGGACACTGCACTGAAATAATCAGTTACTCTTGGAGAACTTCTCCACCCTTCCATCAAGCTGAGTAAGGCTGTTAAGTGATTCTTCTGGTGTCCAGCGTGGGTGGTGAAAACCTGTTGCCATGAGCTCAGCCTGTGTCCACATAATGTCAAGCATTACAGGCAGGTTAAGACCGTTTTATTTCAAAAACATCAAATAATGTCCAAAGCATGCCATCTAAAATTGCAGAACCCTGATGACAGGAATGATCCCAATGGGGAGAAAAATCTCAAGCTGTATAACTATATGAGAGAAATAGGTAAAGCATTAGATTTGACAGCTCTGAGAGTAATGACGACCTGTTTGTCCTACAGTGAATTCCTAACACTGGTAGTAATGATGTGGAAAATTCAGTACAGCTCAAAGGAGTTAAAAATTGTACTTCACTGAAAAATATAATGGAACTTAGGTTATATCACCCTGTATTGGGGCTGTTTGTGCATCACCATATTGATTTTGACTGAGAGGCACCCCTGGATGCATGAAATCAAAACTATCTCGGCATTGTATGAAAAGAAAATTCTTGCTTCTGTCCTGGGATGACTTTTTGATGCTTGTATCCCCAATTATCTGTTCTGTTTATGCTGTATATTAAGTTCTACACCTTTAAGACTGATTCTGAGAGCAAAGGCAGGGAACGAAGAAGTGCGCAGTTTGTTTGCAGAAACTGCACTCACTCCTCCACATTCCGCTCCTGGACGGTGTTCCTCTGTGGGACAGAGATCTCCTTTGCTTTTAGTTAGTTTTTAGCTAGCTGAGGCTAGATGAGAAGTTCCCTGGATTTTTTTTTTTTTCCCATTTTCTTGGAACTGTTTAAACTGACTGGACTGAAAAACCCAGAGAGACACCCAGATCTCAAGCCCGCAGACCACCGGGCCTGGACCTCGGCATTTTCCAGTGCCAGAGGGACTGATAAGAGACTGGGAGAACTGAGCTACAACCCACAGCAAGGACTTTCTCAATTTTGCCATCTCTCTTCAGAACGGTGAGAGGTTTTATTGTATCACATTATTCATTTTTTATGCCTGTGGGCACTTGTTGAATAAACAATTTTTTCACTTTTCTCCAAGGAGACTTTTTTCCTGGACCAATTGGGGGAGGGGGTGTTTGGGTTTGCTTCCCAGAGGGATGCTATTCAGAGGTTTCCTCCCATATTTGCCCTAAACCAGGACAGCTTCCAAGAATGTAAAGGGGAAAGGCTCACCAGAAATTCAGGTTGTGAAGTTATTTAATAAATATAATGGATCCAGTCAGAAAAAGATAAAATGACAGTAAGTTGTATGAAGAGAATACATGCGTAGAATATATCCATTAGATAGGGTCAGCGCTAACAGTCATACACCCAGTTAAACAACCCTGACATTTGTCCTCCTAACTGTTCCGCAACAACTGTTAACTGCGAGTGTCAAGTAGCTTTACCATGTCCATCTCCTCTATAGGAAGAGTAAATAGAAATTATTCCTCAAAGTTCTGTCTACTGGAACAAAAGAAATCTATCGCTAATGTAAAGAACCGATGCTCTTTTGAGCAGAGAGTAAAAAAAATACTTGCTAAGAATCAAGTATCAAGCAGCTATTTGAAAATGTTTCCATTGTTTTATCCTTCTTTCTTTCTTCTCTTTTTTTTCGGCAATGTTGTTTCCTATAGCACAGGAAACATCCCAACAGGCCATGTGGGGGTGCTGTGCTCAGAACACAACTTTTCGAACCAACAGGTTCGCATACCCACAAACTATCCACTGGCTGGCTTTCTTCAGAATTCGGACATTTACCTACATTTACATTACTTCACACAGTCAGTGACAGTGTGAAGGCTGGTAAAGCCCAGCTGTCACGGCTGACAGATTCAGGTGCTCTCTGTCAGGCTGTATACCACGTTTCTTGGACAAAGTGGCAGGTATGAAAACACTCGATGACACGGGAAACAACCACTCTCGTTAGAATCCATTTGTACCCTCATCTCTACCACGACTAGAATCCGATGCTGCAAGGACGGCCAGAACCCTCACACGAACCAAAACCGCACCCGAAGCGGCAGCAGCGGTCCTGCCCGAGCCGAGCTACGGTGAGACGAGCTCGTGTCACAGCAAGAACGGCGCCTGCGATCGGGAGTGGGGAGAGAGAACCAGGCGCAACTTCCCGCCTGCTCCGCCGTCCCAGCCCGGCCGGGGCGGACCCGGGCGGCGGCTGGGGCGGCCCGCCCTCACCTCGCCCCGCGCCGGTGCCGCTCACCTCGGAGGCGCCTCTGGTACCGCTCCAGGGACTCCTCCAGGGCGCGCTCCCCGCGGGGCGCCCGCATCGGGACGCCGCTGGCTCCCGGGGAGCAGCCGGCGCTGTCCCCCGCCACCGGGGGCTCTCCGCCGGGAGGCTGGGGGATAGAAGTTCCACCCTTGCTGCCTTCCCGCGTTGGGCTCTCGGAGGAGCCACCTGCGGTGATCCCTCCGGCTCCTGATGGCCGGCCGTTGTCGCCGGCCGCCGCAGCTGAGACTAGCAACGCCAGGGGTCCGTCGCGCTTCCCGAGGGCGGGAATGCCGCCGCCAGGACTACAAGTCCCGGCATGCACTGCGCCGCCGGAGGCAGGGCCCCCGCCCCCCGCCCATCCCCGGCAGAAGGGGGAGGATGGTCGCCGCAACCCCTCTCCCCTTTGTTGTGGATCGCGGCCGCAGTCGCGCCTGCGCACAGCGCAGCCCGTCCGCCTACGCCCTCGGGCCTGCAGCGGGCTCAGCGCCGGTTCCGTCACGGCCGGGGCGGATCGGGGCGGGCAGCGTCGTTCCCCTCCCGCCATCGCCCGCGCGGGGAGCGCCCGCAGCCCGGGGAGCGCTATTNCGCGGACGGCATCCCGCACCGGGCATTCGGTGCCGCTGGATCCCGCCGGCCGCGACTCCTGCCCCTTTCCGCCCGCGGGGCGCCCCGGGCACACCCACCCATCCACCCAACCCCGGGGCTGCGCAGCCTCCCCTGCCGCGGGCGGATTTCCGCGGTTCTAGCGGAGACGTTTCCAGAGGTTTAATTTTTTTGGGGGGGTGACCCTCTTTCACTGATTGCCCCGGGGCTGGATGCGGCGTGTTTCTCCAGATTTAAAAATCAGTGACGCCCTTCGTCTGGGATGCGGCGTCTTCCCCCGTCTCCTTAAAATAATGTCTTCTGTGAAAGGGTGATGGAGAAAATCTGCGGGTTTCGCCTTTTCTCATATTGCGTATTTCCACCCGACGAGTCAGGTCCCCTGCTTCCGAAAATATCCTCCCGAAGGCGTGAGCTTTTCCTTTTCCGAGGCGCTTCCCGGGAAAAGAACATGCAATCGGGGTTTTTGTCCCCGCTGGCGAGGAGCAGCCCGGGCCCACTTTGTGTGCCGGCCGCGGGGACGAACGGGTTACTGCGCTAACAAAAACCCGATGGCGATTTTCGAGCAGAAAGCGGCGTCGCAGCGGAGGAAGCGGCAGGGGCGGGGCGGGGGCGCTCCCCGGGCCCCCCCGTTCCCCGCGGCCGCCGGGCAGCGCGGCCGGGAGAGCCGGGAGAGCCGAGAGCCGGGCGGGCACGGCGTGCGATGCTGCCCGCGCCCTGCTCTGAGCGCTTTCCTAACGTGAGCCGACAATTAGCCCGTCAGTGCTCGCGGCTTGATGGGAGAAAATGAGATGGAAATGGTATGCTGATGAGTTGCGGATACATGAGGATTGCGTTCTTGTGACAAGAGATTAGGTAGCATCCACTGATCTGCACTTGGAGGAAATTATTTTCTTCCCTGTGAAAGCAAAAGTAGTCATAAAATATTTAAGGACTTTGAAAGAATAAAGCCTGTTCTAGCACCGCGATGATCATCTTTTCTCCTTTGGAATGCCATTCAAGGCATTGTGACAGCGTTCTTGGCCCTGGGCTTGTGTCTGTAAAATGGTATGTGGGATGGGACAGTTTTTGTAAAATGAACGGAGACATGATTACATATGCTGTGATTTCCTATGATTAATTTCCTCTGGGAATTATTTTATGTCCAGATGCTGAGAAGTCTGTCTTGCTAGACTCTGCTGATATGAAAGCTCCTCAACTTTAAGTTCTATTTAATGGGGAAAAAGTTAAACATAAACACTGTAAAGAATCTCCCTTCACTCTTTGATTATTACTTTTCTAAACACTTTTTCACCTTCATGTAAATGTTCTGTTCTTGTAGGCTTGTTTTTTTTTTTCCTTTGTCTGATGGAGGTTAGGAAGGCTGGTTGAATACAGAGAGTAGTGCAGCTGGGGATACAAAGAATTTTGTCAAAATCTCAAGAATTTAGAAGTTATTTGTAATGGATCAGATTAAAATGCTTTCTTTAATTATTTTGAAGAGAAACTTTCTAAGTTGTTACCAAACTTTGGCATGACAGTGCATTGTTTGGGGAGTGGTTTTGACATATGGGTATTTCCCATATGTAATCTTTTGGAAAAAACAATGGGTTCTTCCTATATTGAGTTCCATCGGCTGTAATGGACTTGACAGGCAAAATTTCTTAAAAATTCTGATGATAACATACAAGCCAGGAAAGAACCAGGTTATGAAAATGAACTGGAAAAGTCTATGTTTGGTTATAGGTGAGAGTTTGGAAGCTTCCTCAAATGCCTGGGACGAAACCCAGGCATGAGTAGTTGCAGAAATGGATTTTGTGGTACCATTTCCAGTTGTTGGCAATGCAGAGAGAAGGTATTTAATGTATATTGATACCATAGGATCTCCTTGATTCTCCTAACAGGACAGTTTCCATGTTAGCACTGCTTTTCTTAGCTTTGCAAGCAGAATGGAGCTGTGATACAACAGATTGTTTTTAGTTCAGCTAGAAAGCAAAGAAAAGCTGTGAAATTCTGGTTTTCCTTTAGAAAATCCTGAACTAGGGGGTCTGATAGGGAATACATGCAGATACAAGGTCTTCTACGAGTAAATTCTCTCTGCTTCTAGCACTTTGTGAGATTGTAAAAGGACACAATGGCGCTTCCCCCTCTTTGAAGAATATGCATAATGTAGTAAAAATTGATTCTGTTGTGACCAAGAGACTGCAATTTGAGAAAAGGAAGTGGTTTGTGACTGAGGGATGGAGCTTCAAGTCTGCTAGCTGGGAGCTGGGGTTAGCTGTGTGTGTCTCCTCTAAGGTGCACATCTTCACTGTGCTGATTGAGCCTGTGAGGGCCTTTCATTGTCTGTTAGGTTTGTAATGCTCTCACCAAACGCCTGCATGTCTTCCGTTCTAGTATTGATCCTTGCATGTATCCATGCATTTTCGAGGGACAGGTCTACTGAGAACAGCTTCCTTCTGTGCTAATGTTTCCCTGGATCAAAGTCCAGCTGGGGAGTTGAATGGGGCAGGTGTCACGGGGGAAAGTAGTATGTGATTAGGTGACTTAAACTATAAAATGATGCATGCAAATAAGAGTGGGAAGAGAGTTGTTTAAATGACTTCCTGTATGTCTGTTGTACAGTTATACATTTATAAAAATGTTTAAAAATACTAAAATAAATTGCAAATGCCTAGTTCTGTCTTGTAGTTTAGTTTCTCTGACTCTACCACCAAAAACCTGGTAGGCTGTTTTTATTCTACAGGTGCACGTGTGTGTAGAATGATCTTTTTAGTTAAAATTGTGTTTGACCTTCAAAAACCCCTTCTATTTTAAATTAGTATATATAATTTTTATCACATGTCAAAACCAACTTGTCCTAAGGGTTTCAAATAAAAGCCACAATTATATGTTAGTAGATTATTGACATAATTAGATTTCAGATGGGAAGACCTGTGCTTGGGAATGTACTCAGTGCTGCATCACTGAAATTGAAGTTGTCCTGCCAGCTCTTAGGTTGTGGGGGAGAAGTAAGGGAGTGGGGTGGATATTAAAGAGGCTGACTAGTTGTCCTCCTATCTTAATGGCTCTGCGTGGAGTGTTCCCAGTTACTCCCTCTTCTTTGGGTTTGGTACAGCACGGCTGCGCTGCTTTGTTGCAGTGACTCTGGTAGTTTACGAAGTACATCAGAAGTTAATTCACTCCACTAACCCAGGAGAACACTATTTCTTTTCTTTTTGTTTTGCTCTTTTTTTCCCCCTTCCTCCCTTGGATTAGCAAATTGAATTATCTTATTGTGTGGCCAGATGAGTGCCAGAGCAAGTACACAGAATGGGGACAGCCGTGTCAAGCCAGGAAGAGAGGAAGACTCATTTTTCCAGTAGCAAAACAACATTTCATCTACTTTACTGTCCTATATGGCTGTCCCCTGCACCACTGCAGGCTACTGCAGTTAGACAGGAGGTGGGTTGTGTATTAATCCAAGAAAACAAAAAATTAATATAATGGGTTTGTTCTGTTAGTCTTTATTTGAGGTCCTTGATATGTAAAATGTCTATGGCCACAGACTAAACATTCAGAACCTATCACTGGAAGGAAAAAAAGTTTCTCTGGAAAGTAAATGCGCAAAAAGGGAGGACAAGTAGTTCTGTTAAGCATTGTGGTCTTTGTACTAGGATAAGCAGGATTTTTGTTCCAGGCTAATGTTGGTATCTTCTCCTTTATGGAATTTAGGGATGTAAATTTTCAAGTATTTTCATAGTTTTTTCTCTCCTATTTACTAGTTTTGAAATGTGTGGGTTTTGTGAATTGTAGGAAGGTGCTAGTAGGTAGGGGTTTAGAGAAATGGTGGGTTTTTAAATTCAAAACAGAGATTAAAATGCAGTTTTTCCTTTTTATTCCCTGAATAGAATGTGATAAATTTTTCACAGGTGAACCCAGCAAAACAGCTTTGTTTCTCCTTCTCTTTTTCTCTTCTGGAGAACTGTTACTGAAAAAATAGACCTTTCCTTAGCTAGATGCTTTTCAGAGCTTTGGCATCATTCACTGGTAGGTCTAGTGGGCTGATTCAGATCCAACAACTGCAGCCCTCTTACTGTCTAGCTTTTTTGGTTGGTTCTGCTGCTTTTATTGCAAGTTTGGTGTTCTTGTGATGGGGTCCTCTGTTTGCTTGTTTCCACTCTTTCGAACTAAAACGTTTTATATTCTGATCTAGTCAGTGAAACTTAAGAGGATATTGTCCTTTTCAAATAGCTGAGTTCTCTGAAGTCTGTGTGGTGCGTTTTCCCGATCTCATTTTGTACTTAATTCCAAATAAAATTCTGGTTCTGCTCATTTTGTTTCTTTCCAGGAAGAACTGCAATTATTGAGCTTTTCAGAGACATAATAACAGAAGTGGTGCCACTCCCTGGCATTTCCAAGATGTTTCTTTGTGCATGGGGTATTTAGTTAGTCTTCAGCTGTGGTGTGTGAAAAACTTGTAATCAATCCATTAGCAAGTCATTATGGTCTTAAAGTAGCAATAAACTCAGTGCATTAAATCAGATGTACTTGCAACTTTTCCCTCAAAATTACATGCCCAAATAATTTTGTTGATGATCTTTCTATTCATTTGCAAACTCTTGGCCGTCTAAATATGCATTCCATTCTGTGTTCAAAACCCAAGCCTTTTCAATTTTGTCTTATTCATCTTTCCAAAGTGGATTGCATTTCAGAATTAGGAAAAAAATGCAGGAAGTTAGTGTCATGATACCTTTTCAGTTTTCTTATGAACATACTTATTTCCTGCTTACATTAATCCTACCTTCTGTCCTCTCTACACTGTGACCTAGCTGATTGTTTAGTCCTGTGGAACTGTATCATCACAGGAATCTTGATGTCAGGAATTATTCTACTTCATAATTAATTAAGAGAAAACATTTAATGGTAATATTGTGTTTTTACTTCTTCTTTTTTTTTTTTTTTCCTTTGGAATTTTCTTAAAAATAGCCACATAGATGGACCTTTCTTCTGACTTGTACCCGGTACCTTTTCTCCAAGAATAGATATAACCTGATGCCAAGGGAGAGTTGAAAAAGGTGCAAGCAATATTTCTTGCTTTGTGCTGGGGCATTGCTAACCTCCCATCTATTTTCTGCTTCAAACTTTTGAGTCAGGTGTAGTTTCTGTTAAGGATTGTTCCTTCCACTTGATCTTCATTTCTTCAACTGACTCTTGAAAAGTCAATTCAGTAAAAATGACCTAATTTCTTATTAATGTTCAGCAATATATGAAGTTAGCTAAATAATTAAAATCTTGGTTTTCTACAATTTTTTTTATTGCAAAAAATCTGTCCCAGTTTTGTGAGATTAATGATGGTTACTCTTCTGGCCATTCATCTCCTCTTTCTTCAAATGGTCATGTTTTGTTTTTATTGTACTTGGTTTCCAGAGGGGATAGTGAGGTAAAATGAGGGTGAAACTGTTCTTGCAGGAACAACTTTTTGAGATGATTCACTAGTCAAAAAACACAGCTTGAATTTCAGCTTTGACTGTGACACTGGCTGTTACAAATATTTCTTTAATTTTGAGCAGAAATTAGTCAGGAAGCCTTTGAGGAGCCCCTGAGAACCCAGAACTTGTTGTTTAGCTTTTGCATTAGCAAAGAGTTTTAAAGAATGATGGCAACTTGTTGACATAAGAATTATGAAACCTGTTACATTTTTTTCATGTTACAGATAATATTGCCCTTGGTGGTCATTTTCTGTTTGTTTTACTATTACAGTTCTTGCTGATAAACATAATAAAAGGGCTTTTTCAAAAACTGTTTTTCTTCTATATGTTACTCAGTCATCATGCTCTCATAGCCATTTAAACATTATGCTGATTATTTTATTGGGCCAGATAGGTGATGATTGGGTAGAACCTTTATTTTAATGAAGTCATTTTAGACTTGAACCTTTTACAGCCTTAGTGAAATTAATTAGTTCTATGTATGCCATAATTCCTGCCTGTTTGTTTGAATAAATGTTTCTAGTTTCAACTAATAGCATTTTCATCACAAATTTTTTAGCATATTTTTAATTAATCAAATCTTAATTAA
>VYZR01040317.1:928-25772 GCA_013400675.1 Oxylabes madagascariensis | reverse complement strand
TGAAAGCCTTTTCCTCTGTTTGTCTGTTAGTGTGCCACCGTTGATGCCAATCCCTGAAACAGTCTGCAGTGCACACATAAATGATTTATTCAGAGCTGCTGCTACTTACTTGCTCCATCAACATACTCCTGCAGAAACTTGCTAGCTGCTGCTCAGGTAATATTCACTGGCAATCTCAGCAGCATCAGGAGAAAAAAAAACTAAAAAAAAATAAACTGCTTCCTTTTTATTTTAACGCCTTTCTTCACATCTCTTCAGAGTCATGAAAGAGATTTGGAAAACAGGTAAGAAATACCAAACTCCCAGCTCTCCTCGAGCTGACTGCGTATCGCTGTGCTTCTTAGAGGGGAGATTATGCAGCTGTGTAATCTGCAATGCAAAGCTGAATCCCTCCTGCTAACCATCAGTACCTGTCTGCAGTACAAAGGTGCTGTTCTGGCTACTGGAAATAAGAGAGAATAAGGAGAGGAAACTGCAGAGGCAACGAGACTTTTTTTCTACAATAGCACATGAAAATCCAAGACAAAGTACAGTAACGAGTACAAATAAATTTGAAGCTACTTAAAATGGTGATTTTTTTACTTGCAGGTGGAAGGTATTGTGCTTCAGTGTTGCCAGTCATACTGATCACACCCACCCCCACAGAAGTAATTGTTAAACTGAATTAGGAATTTACAAATACTACACTCACTTGTACATGTGTTCACATGCAGGATCACTGATTACCTATGCAGCAGATTCTGCTGGACAGACAGACAGACAGACAGACATAAGCTGATGGCTGTAAGTCCACAAAAGCCTGCTAACTTTGGAAATTGCCCTAAATATCAAGCATATGTTACGTGTCACTAATCCTCTTGGTGTCCATTTTCTACAATAGGAGTTGTGAGTGTTCAGCTCTTTCTCACACTTGGCTGTGGAGGAGAATATATTTCTGTGCTTGCTGCTACGTGCTCAGATACCTAATTTAAGTTACTGGTTGTGACAGGGACATTGAATTTAAACTAATGATTGTGGATTCAGTCTTTCTTCGGGGAAGGGATGAACTGTTGAAGTCGCAACCATAAATAAATGCTGATGTCCCAGCCAACACTGATCATTAAGGATCTTGATGATATATCTCGCTAAATGACTTTTTTCTTCCAATCAAGCTGCCTTGGAACAACATACCCTTTTCATTTTAATCAGAAAAGTGAACTGTTATGGTTCCTAAACTAAAACATTGTGCTTCCAGTGAGCTCTGATACCTGTGCTAAACACCTGCACTGCTGGTCCTGCCTTGATGGCTTTTCAGACACGGCCGTTTTAGGCAGCGGATCATGCTGGATAAAAGCTGCTGCAGAAGGTGACGTGACATACATAATGTGATGCTTGCAGAACTGTATCAGAGGCAGATTTTCAAGTGGCTTGGAGGTGGATGCTGTAGGGTCCTGATGGATGCTTTACAGGATACAAATATGTATATGGGTATATTCCTCTCGAAGGACAGATATTCAGCTACCCATGATTTCAGGGATGCTTAGGTGGCACATTACAGCACCTCTGGAAAACACCTAAGAGGTGTTACCTCCACGGGACTAAACCCTGTTGAAAACCTTCTGATGGGGTGCAGTTCAGTTCATCTGACACCAGTTGTCTAAAAGTGAAATGCCTACTCTAATCTAGTTGTCCAGGCTCCTCTGAGTCAAAAGAGAGAGACAAGCACCTTTGGAGGGCAACTCCCATGGTTCACCTTGGACACTTCCACCACAGTGGAGTGAATACCCACCTGTATGCATCCACAGCTCTGTCCTGACTCTGGACCAAGCAGGGAGAATCCTAGACCAGATAGCTCACTCTCAGGGACCTCCTATTAGACGAGATGAATACCAGCCTTGGCAGTTAGGTGGAGTCCTTTCCTCATTCTCCCTGTTTCCTGGCAAATAACCCCGTTGAGTAGGCTCTTAAATCCCCAAGACCTCAGTGTAGGCTCCAGGTAGGAAAGTGTCCCAACACCATTAGCACTGTTCCTCCCCCTCCTCCCAAGTCCATTTTGCTCTTCAAAAGATGAATTCAAACAGAAACATTTAATACCCAGAAGATGTAGCCAGGCAGCACCTTTCTGTATATACAGAAATGTTTAACTTTTGAGGGGGTCTTTTCTCACAATAAGCAAACAAACAAACAAACAAACAAACAAACATGCAAGGCAACTTCTACAGAATAATGAAAAGGCATGAGAATTGNATGTTTAACTTTTGAGGGGGTCTTTTCTCACAATAAGCAAACAAACAAACAAACAAACAAACAAACATGCAAGGCAACTTCTACAGAATAATTGACACTGAAAACTGATGATTTGTCCGGGTGTTTTCCCTGTTATGATAAGACTCTCCTTGACTCTGGATGCCAAACAACACTTCCCAAACAGCTCCCCTGACACCTGCATGAGCTCTGGTGCTTGCGCGAGGGCTCCCAGCGAACACAGCCTCAGCAGATAACACAGGGCTCAGCTCTCCTTTGATTTACAACCTCCTTATGCTGCTGCGATGCAAACATCCTGCAGCCCAGAGTTATTGAGTAACTCATACAATCTGTCTCCTGTGATTTCCATCAAAAACTCTTGGCCTCAAATATTTTCATAGATCATAAATCCACGGTTTTATCAGGATTTCTCAAGTGATGGTGAGCAAGATGTTTGCACCTATGGGAGTCTGTTGAAAACTTCCGTCAGCAAAAGATGGCTTTTGAAAGGAATAAAGATTTTCTTGTGATTTCAAAATCAATATCATCACTTTTGGGGCATACTAAAGGGAAGGTGGTTTGCTTCCACAGAAAAAAATACCTTACTGGTGAAGACATTTTTCTTTGTTACAAGTCTTCCATAGATGAGAAACAAATTAAAAGTCTCTTATGTCATCATTACCTAATGTTTAATTAAGCAAACAATCCTGTTTTTCCAGAAAGGCAGCAATCTATGTATTTGGGACAAAAAAAATGCAGACATTACAACAATTATGAAGCAAAGCAAGAAACGGCAAACACACAATAGCAGCTAGTGGGGCTTTTTTTCTGTCTGTGGTGGAAACATTTCCTTTCAAATATCAAACACTGAATTCACTTCTTAAGGTGAATAGTTCAAGTGGTAAAGGCACATCAGATAGGAAAACAGGACAGAGAATCACGCATGCACACAACTGCAAATCATCTTATGTAGTGTGACTTATTTATACTGTACATCAATAAAATAACAACTTTCAATGCACTTAGTGACTTTTTGTGTAGGGAGAGAAAATGAGCACACCTAAGTAGGCAAGAAATATTCAGGTTAAATGTACAAATTATTTATACCTTGTAGTTATTTTGGAGGAAGAAGGATTGGGGGAGGAAAGGGGAAGAAGCAGAATGAACTTCAGATAGCATTATTTACCATTTCCTAACTAAATATAGCACGCATCTCAGGAAAAGATTGATTTGGGCTTCCAAGTCAGTAGCGAAGGGAATTAACCCATGCTGGGTTTCGCATAAACTGGTAAATCCTTCAAATATGATCCACACCTTAAATTAAAATCCAAGACGAGCTGCTGGAACTGGATGTAAGGAGAAATGTTCCCCTTCCAATGACAATTTGCCTTGAAAAATATATGGTTTTCCCTCAAAAACCTCTTGCTAACCTCTGAATGTGGCAGGATTTCTGTGGGATGGGGAAACAATCCATCGTCTGTTCAGTCATCAGCCGGCTGCAAGCAGGAAACCCACATCTCCATGTGCCAAGGAAACTAGCCCTGGATGATCACTCAGTTGGTAAATTCAAACAAAAGTGAGCTTCCAAGTTTCAAGGGACCCAGACATGGAGCAGTGTGAGGTCATTAGCAAAGAAACCAACAATTTCTGAAGCTGTGAAGCCCTACATTTGTGTAAATCCTGGGTTTCCCCATTTTTGGGTGGTGTCTGACCTTTGCCTTGCCTGCCTCCACAGTCTGAGTGAACAAATTTGGCAGCACAGTTCATGGGAAGGATTAAGCAGGAGCACTATTTCAGTATTATGTTCCAGCACTTACCTCAAAAGCCGTGCAAATGTGCAAAATAATACGTTCCGTTAAGTGATGAAAATTCACATGAAATTTGAAATAATGATCTCTTTGGAAAAGCAACAAATATTTCACCAAGCAAAAGTGCACTCGCCTTTGCACTTCCAGCACCAGAGTTATTTTACAGCCCTCAGAATTGACTCCGTCATTTATATTTTATCAGCTATAGCACACTAGGGTACTATAAACATAATCCAAAAGAAGCTGCCAGCTCAGCTTCTAGAAAGCAAAAAAATCCTGCAAAACCCCCACCAAACCAAAGCCCTGTTCCAAAGGGAGACACAGAGCAATCACTGTGTCTCTTCCTAATATCAGGAGGGGCAAGTTCCTCCCTCCTGCTGCAGAGAGCACTCCTTTCCAGGGATTTAGGGATGGGTTGCTGGAAAGGTCACAGAATGGGACTGATGTCTCTGTGTTGAAAAGAGAGACAGGCAGACTTCTTAACTGCCTCAACCAAGGACACTTATCTCCCTTTAATCCCAAATTTATTCCTGGTCCCAGAAATCACTGCTGTTTTCCCACATATGTTATTACGAGCTATATACATCAAGCATGCTGAAATGAAAGCCTACGGCTCCAGACAATGTTCTTGCCAGTACAGAAGTTGTTCCCATGTGATCTGAAATAATTTGTACATTTGGTTTTCTTTCTTCTTCCCGTTACCTCTTTGCCCATCAGCACCGTCCATGTTTGCCTTGTCGTAACTTGACAGATGCACAAACAAGTAGCAAAGAAGGTCCTGAGTATTTATTTAGTCTTCCTGTTGTTATGGTGCTACATTATCTGGTCGGTCTACCTGCCTGCCTGGAGTAAAAGGAGGGAAGGAAGGCTGAATGCTTTGGCTAATCCTAAAGTGCTATCAAGCTTTTCCTCTAAATCACCAGTTCAAATGCAAAGTCAGCAGTGACGAACCATCCTTATGACTTGCTCCAGCTGCCTTCCAGAGCTCCTGAAATGCCGTTAGCTCTCCCAAAACATATCTACCTCAGCAGAAATCCTGTTTCAGTGTGATTAGCAGCCACGGCCCAGAGGCTGGGCACTGAACTAGCATTTGCTTCTGCCTTTTTTCTAGATAAGGGAATGGCTGCCACCTGTGTAAGGAATGTGGGCCTCAGAGAACTTCCTCTTGGACTCTGTATAGCAAGTGGTGCAGGGCAATGGGAGCTGGTCTGCAGAGCTGAAAGTCACTGAGCACCTCATGTCCACAGGACTTGCAGTTTGGTGCCAAAACTCGAAAGAGGACCATGGGGAGCACACTCCTGGACCAATCTCTGGCATCTGGGACATGGTCAGAGAGGACCATGGCATCTTGTCCTTCTGTGCAGTCTGCCCCAGCAGCTCCTCCCAGGGCAGGTCATGCAGTCTCACTGCAGCCAAATGCACGCCAAGCACGGGCGTGCAAGTAGCAGCCAAGGGCAGGCAGGTCTCACCACTGCCACCACAACTGCGGCCCTGCCTTGTCTGCAGGAGCCAGGGCAGCCGTCTCCTGCCCATCACCCAAATTTCACATGGAAACACAGTCACGTACACATGGATGCCACTGCTCTCCAATCCAGCCATAAGCAGCATGCAGCCTATGGCAGGTGTGGCAGGCTGTTTTGCCATAAATAGCAGAGAAAATGGGTCAAGCTGTGACTCACGCAGGGTTTTGTCCATTGAGCCTGGAGCTGCTCTAGTATTTTCAGTAGAGTAAACCAGATATGGTGTGGGCCTAAGAGGCTTTACACTCACTGATTGCTGTCATTTGATGTGAACTGCTCCAACAGCCCTATCTTCAGTATTGCTTTTGGAAATTATTGCACAGTACAGGAAAAATCAGGATGCTTTTCCCTTTGAAGAGTTGCTGGCTACTTCTGTGAGTAATCTTCTCCTGCCTTGATCTTTACATGTTCTACAGGCGCAGAATATTGCGTCTCCTCCTCTGCTGTGGCACTGCTAAGCAAGCCAGGTTTAATTCTTGCAAAGCACAACTAGCAGCCTAGCACCCTTCCAGCCCCATCTTTGTTGCCCTTTACTGAACTCTAACCAAATTACCTCTGTTTTTCTGGCAACCAACAGATAGAACTAACTCCAAACTTCCAGTTACAAATCAAGTCTCATGGAGACAGGAATTACTTCTTTCCCTGGGTCCTGAAGTCTGTCCATAATGCTTTATGTTTTAAATCTTCTTTGAAGCCAGTCAGTGAAGCGCTGCCCACCTTCCCACATGCTTCTTTAGCGCAACTGTGTTCCTCACTTCAAAACATCAAAACCATGTTTCATGTTTTTCCCTAGAGCTTAAACTTCTGCTTTAACAAGTCAAATCTCACTTTGTTATATTCTGTGCATTTTTCCAACCTGGCAAGGCCTGCCTGTCTCCCTGTTCAGTACTGCTCATGGATCTCATTGCTTTTTTCCAATTCTTTCCAAGACAGTGTCACCTCCAAATTCCTTGATTGGTGTTTGAGAAAGGAGGCTTTCTGATAAGAAGAGAAGAGAAGAGAAGAGAAGAGAAGAGAAGAGAAGAGAAGAGAAGAGAAGAGAAGAGAAGAGAAGAGAAGAGAAGAGAAGAGAAGAGACCAGATCAATAAGTCAACATAGCAAGTTGCAGAATCTGTCCAAAGTGTCAAACTTTGCCATCTGCATGAGCACCAACCAGACAGTGAATAATGTCGACAAAAAAGATTATTTTTTGCCTAGAGAAAGAAATTAGTTAAAGATCTCAAAACAATGGTGATGTCACTGCTCTTTCCAATAGCAGGCAGTATTCACGGATCTCTCAGGGAAACTAAGGCACAGAGATTTAAAGGGATTTGCCCAGTCAGCGTGAGAAAAAAAATCATGGAGTGATGTCCTGATTTTTATTCTGTAAAAGCAAACTCACATTTAATATCTAGATGCATATAGCTTAATTCTAGACTCTAGTATCAGTGTTCTCAAGAGCATACTGCAGTTTGATGAATTTCAGCTAAATGTTCAGGAAGAATGAGCATCTCTACAATATCAGCAATAGGAAACCAACAATAAAACTCAATTTGGTTTTAGAGACAAGAATTCACTTGCAGTGTCTCATCTTATTTCAAGTTATTTCATTTCTCTTTCTAATTGCACTCCAGTTACACAATCCCCCTCATGGTATTGAGTTCTTAGCAAGTGCTTAATTAACAAAACCAAGAATTATGATTTTTCTTCCTTCTCAGATTGCTAGTGAAATCACTTCATTGGCATATTTTCTAAAAATTATCTATTTCTGCTTGGCTGTGTTTGTGAGTAATGAAATGAGTGACTGCAAAGAACTTAAAGCAGTCCTAAAGGAAAGGAATGAGTTTTGAATTTAATTTAAAAAAACCCAAACAAACAAACCCCAACATTTCTTTTCATGTATGGAACTAAGAGCAAATCATTTAGTTCTGGTTACTGAGGTCTGACTTAAGCTTAATCTATCAAAATGATTACAGTGTATTTCAAAATGATGTAGCCAGTTTAAAAGGAAAAAAAATTAACTATAGAGAAAACTGGACTTCATTCTCTCTGGACAAAATAATCAAGAAGAATGACAGCAAGAGATGATTAATATTCCAGATGGTAGCACGGTCTGTAATTAAAATATGATATGCCAAAAGATTACAGCCAAACAAGAAGCCTGCCCTCATCTGCTTCTTAGTATTACTAATTGTACTGTTATTAGGCCAAACAGTGGCTTTTTCTCATTACATTAATTCCTTTATTTGCTGTGGAGCTCCTGTCTTAAAGCCACAGACACCAGAAAAAGCACTTTATGACACAAATAAGCCAGCAGAGGCAGAGAGAGGCCTTGGTGAGTGGTGGGGACAGAGATGCATGGATGGAGGAAGAGTGCGGTGTCACAAGCCCCTCATCACTCTTCTGTTCAAATCTCTTTCTTACAGCCACCAAGCTGTAAGAAGGATGAACATTTAGGTTTCCAGCATGCATGAGATGAAGGATTTGGGGCAGTTTGTCCTCGTGGACAATGTGCAGTATTTGAATGCACAATAAAAACATTTCCCCAGTGGAACTTAACATTTCTTAACTTCGAGCACATGCTGCCTTAATCAAAACAGAGCTAAAAGAGAATGTGAAGAACTGGATGTCTTTCAAAGTCCCAACACCCTGGCTTTTCAAATCTCAGACCATCCTTCATCTGATTATCTGTGGGCCTAATGAAGTAATTGCGGAGCGGTGGCCTGATTTCCTTGAATCAAATGTCTATGCTCACAAACCTCCAAGAGTATAGGGAGCCTGCTAACACAGTGACCCTGCTGTATGGGGCCTGTACATATTTTTCATATTAGGGAGCAGATGGAAGCTGTAATTCCGTCTAGAATGGAGGGATGCCTTTCAGCAAACAGTAGCAGATGACATGTTCATTTCTGGAAATGATTTCTATGTCTATCCAATAGATCAATGGATTGTGGTGGAAAAGGAGCTGAAACAGGCAGACATGGCCAGAATAAATATTGCAGAGGGGATGGGGAAATACATCTCATAACCTGTGAGTTCCTGTGTATCTGGTGCTCAGCATGGGAACTCTCTGCTCCGTGATGCCAAGAAATCCAGTCATGGCACCCAGGCAAAGAGCTCTGCAAAGCTGCTTGGCTTTCAGAAACAGAGACTGCAATAGCACTGACAGCATCATGCTATTTCTCACAAAATACAACAATTTTCACTAGGTGGTCTTTACAGGTGATCCAACTTTTCTGTACAGAAGACAGCACAGCCACTGTGATCTCTTCATGTTTGTCTTTTGCATTTAGAAGGTCCAGAATGCTTTTTCTTGAAGTCACAGGCTTGGCAGTCCTGCCTGCAGTAGAGTCAAGAAGCCAGTCAGCTGTCTGACTAAGGGAGATAAGCTGCAAAAAGCAAACCCTGGTTACTTCTTTAAAATGAAAATACCCAGGCTGTCTTTCAGCCCTCTTTCAGGCATGCATATTTGTTCTGCCAGCGAGGCAGCCACTTGGGAAGGCAAGGTGCACAGGGGACTTGGAGCATCCTCTGAGCTTGACAAGGAAACTCTCTCATGAAGAAAATGCTCAGGACTTTTTAAATTCAGCCTTTGCAATGCAGTGCCTGCCAAGAGTATTTCCCCACCCCTCTTTTCCTTACTCCTAGCAAGGAGAGACCAAAGCCTGCCCTCAGGAAAATACATGGCTAAAATTAAGAAGAACATGAATTAGCAAAGGGAGGATAAGTGGAAGGCTAAGAAAATACAGAATAATGTGGCTTAGAGTGGGATCTACATCACTGTACTTTTTAAAAAGATGTACAGGTTTCTTTTTCATGATGGTGATTATATATCTTCCCAAACTCCACGGGGCTGTTTAAAATCCCATCTACTGCATAACTTGGATATTTCCACACTCCGAGTTTTCTGAGTATTAATTTCAGTGCTTGTGCACACTGACTTAGCCCATTCCTGAGCTATACAAGATCCCTCTGGCAAGATCCCTCTGCCTCAGCTCTGACCTACATCTTCTCAGTTGCCCAATTCAAAGCTTCTCCTGCCTGAAGACTGGCCATCAAGGCGTAGAGCAGCTCCCTGTGACAGATCAAGCTCCTGTTCCCATCAGTGAAAGGCCACCAGCTGAGAGAGCTCTCTTTCCTTCCTCTCTCCTGACTGACAACCCTCAGCAGCAGCCCTCTAATTCATGCTACACCACAGGAACTAAATAAACAACTGCATTAGGTAATTACTCCAATAAATGCTTTCTTTATTCCCTCCTTTCTATTACCAATTTGTCGTTTGAGGGCTGGAGTGGCTTAATTTTTTTTAATTGCAAAATAACCACCTCACTGACAGGTGGGTTATGGTACATGTTTAAAAATCCATTGAAATGAAGATAAAGTCAGATGGGCTGTAATGTAATGCAAACTTGAAAGTCTTTGCTCTTAATTCTGCTGAGCTTTTGCCAAGCTCGGGCATTCTCTACAGCAAGCGAAAGATCCTCTTCCATGACACCTAAGTGTGGGTTTTTCTAATTCCACTTTTATCCTATTTTTATCCTCAAACATTTCAAATTTGAAATTCATCTTGCCCATTGTATTTAACTGCCCAGGAATTTGCTTCTGAAGTCAGTCCAGGCTGCCCAGTTCTGAATGCAAGGAAGGGAACCTGTGATGGCAGATGTGCTATTCAACTACGGCCAGCTATATGCTGTCCATTTAGACAGAGATTTGTCTGCTATGCATGGCTAGATCTTTTCCACAAATGACATTATCTGATAATAAGGCCCAGACCTGACTTGTTTAAAGGAATTTCACTTGAAACTGGAAAATTAAATTCTCCTGGCAATCAAAGGCAAAATAACTCGGTAAGCTGACAACACATTTAAAATTAATTCTGATTTTTAGAAGAGATATCTTTTGGCAAGGTTGATTCCAATGACTCTGACTTTTTTTAAACATGCAGCTCACTATTTATGGAGCAATAATAATTGCAGGGGTTTGAAAACCTACTGAATGCTCCTGAAACAATTGAAACATTCAGACAATTAAGGAAAGTGTGATTTGGTACTGATTTATTTAGCATGAAAACAGATTTGTATCAAAATAGATGTCAACAGCTGAAATTCAAAAACATCTGCATCTTTACACTCATTTCTCTTCAGTCACCTTTGTGTCCATTATAGGCACACTTAAAAATGGACTTGTGCTTGCATTTTACTTATATTTAGCACAGGTGTGACTTCTCATTGTAGAAGTTTGCTTAGGTGTTCTCTCTTATGTGTTGAGATACATGTGCCACCAAGGGTTGACAACCCCGTTTCACAACCCAGTCCTTTCCACACCTGCAGCCCTGAGCTGCAGAGCATCAGCATCAGCATCATCTCCCTGCTTGCATTGTGAGGGCAGGGCAGCTCCAAAATGTGCTGCCCGAGCTGTGCAGTGCAGCAGGGCCCGAGCGGCACGGCCCAAGCGCGGTGCCATGGGCGGCCTCCTTCTCCTGTCATGGACGGCTGCTACATCAGCAAGGACAGTCAGCAAGAACAAAGATGTTTAAAAACTCATGTCATACGGCCACAGATCTGTAGGACTGCCAGTCACATCTGCAGAGTGGCCCCTCTCCAATGCACTGCCCTCAGCAAGCATGCAGGTGAAGATGCAAGGCTTGTCTTTACCTCCTGTTGCAATTTTCTCTTAGTGTTTTCTGCCGAGCTTGGAATATAATATGTGCACATGTGGGAACAGAGGCAAGTCATTCAATGGAAAAAGCAACCCCTGGAGCAGACAGAAGTTTAGAAGTCTCTGGTTTTGAAAAGCACCACAGCAAGAGCAGGTGCTTCCACTCACACAGACAGGAGCTAATTGTAGGATCGGCTCTGGCCTACAGGCTCTCTTTTTTATGGTTATGTCCACAAAGTCTTTGACTGTTCTCTGTAGTTAGTGACCGCACACACAAAGAGGTCTTTCATTAGCAGTGCTCTATAGGAAGCCAGGGCACAGAGTAAATGACACCTTAATGTTCCCTTTCAAAGCTGGAGTGGTTTGACAATGACGCTTAGTGAACCGCTGTATGTTCCTCCTGCCTGCCTTCCTCCAGCTTGCAATTAGGTTTACAGACGTCTAATATTTAGCTTGCCTCCAAAACTTTGGCAGTGATTGCTTATAAGTTACTCTGGGAAGATGCAAGGGAAGATCTTTGTTTCAAGAATATGGTGGGAACCATATTCCCACTCCATATTACAACAAGTGCTGATTAACACACCGCCCCAGGAGAGGTGCTGCACCCCATGCCTCTAGGGACCAAGCCCTGGGGCTGAGCAGTGAGCAGCCAGGAAAACCCTGCAAGAATTCAGGGGGCCTGTTCATTTTTAGGGCAAAGAATTACCTTTGTTTTTTCTGGGAAGTCCAATGGGATTTTTAATGTCCAGCCTTAGGTGTGATGCTGGTTTAAACCTGGGGCACAAGTGAGCTCTGGCTATAGATCTCTGTTCCCACCTGCAACATCAACATCTGTGACTTAGTGGCCTGATGGAGGTGGTGTTATCCTCTCCTGCTTAATTGGCTACTGCAGCTTGCTACTTCTGTCTCAGAGGTTTCTGTGTCTTGCTAATTAAATACAAAGCAAAGAGAAACACAAACAGCAGCTGTCACAAAATCCTGTTTTTTTCATTAACTATGTACTCTAGACTGAGCTATCTTACTGACAGTTCATGGTGGAGAAGTTACAGGCATTACAGCTGAAAGTATCCATGAGTATGAAAAGGAACTTTGCCCATTTTTGAAAGCGGGGTGGTCCTTCCTTGTGTGAGCTGCTTCCTCTAGAAAGGAATCTCTGTTTACCCACATTAGTTACAACAGAGTTGTGTTTCAGTAAGTCAGTCCTATTTTTATAAGAAAGTCCTGTTTTTATAAGGCACTGTACTTTTCAGAGACTTCATATCAAAATCCATCTTCCTGGGAGAGTAGAAGCAATGAACTGCATGAAAAACAGAAGGCAAGAATAACAAAAACTACACTTGCTGAGTCATATGCAAGGCATGTTTACAACAGCAGACCAAATATATCTCAATATTTTCATCATTATTCAGTTTGAGGCTCTACTGATAATTTATGAAATGCTCTTAGTTTTGACAACTTAGATTATTAAGGGGGATTTTATGTACCCAGCCTAGTTTGAATGATGTGACTAAAAATGCTTGAAAAGAAAACACACACACACACATGCACATGCATATGCACACAGTCTCACAAAAAGGGAAAAAGCTCACAAGTTTACAAGTGAATATTATATAAACATATTTAAGTGAATACTAATTAAACATATTTAGAACCATGGAAAAAGAAGGTAATACTTCACTACTTCTTCCATGGAGTTTAAGTTGCTTTCTGTATAACTGAAATACAGGCTGATGGAAATGTGATAGAAATATTTTTATTTTAGTTTTGGGGGAAACTGATAGGGCTTTTCTGAGGGGTTTCTGTGGCGCTTTTTTTTTTTTTGAATTTGCAAAATTAGCATTTACAAAGCCAGACAGCCAGGTGTTTTGTCTGTAAGAGATAAGTATCTCATATCTCTCCCAGCTTTTTTTGACAGATGAGCTCTATCCCAGCACTTTCAAGGCATACAAGCCAAATTGAGACCTTCCAGCTGCATCCTTTGGAGCAGATCAGTAAAATTATGTGTGGGAAGTATACATTAGTAAGGTAGTTGACGCATTGTCAGGGATAACTTGTATTTGGAAAAAGCTAGCTACAAATATATGATACAGATCATCCTAAATAAGAGCTGAACTATAGTTACATGGCCTATTTTCTTCCCCAGCAAAGCCAGCATAGGAAACTCTTACTTTCCTTTTGTCTTCCTTCACGTTCTCAGCAAGATACATTAGGGTTTTTGACACCTTTGAACGGCAGTAGTCACCCAGATGACTAACCTGCACCAGGAGTCAAAGTGCCAGAGAGTTAAGGCAATTTTTGGAGATAAACCCACGGAGGAGGGAGCAAGTGCTGAGGCTGTGCTCTTTTTGGTCATGCTTCTGGTGTATCCTTCCAGCTAGGCCAGTGTTGGATCTGTCAGGCATTTAGCCTTCCACCTGAGCTTTAGCACTCCTAGCAGAAGCCAGCTACCACCACTCCCGACTTCCTTGCAAAAGCTTTAGTATGTGCAGAGTAGGTGGGAAATCTGGGAAATCTATTAAGTTTCAAAAGACAACAGGAATGCTTCCAAAGTATTTGTGCTCCAAGACCCATGTACAAACCACAGGAGACTGTACCATCAAAGTCCAGATAACAGAATGATGAGTGATGTAAGTCCATGAGAGATGGGCTTTTGATTTCACTAGGACCAAGTTTAACTGGGCTTCTGTAATGACATAACAATACCAAATTATATTCCTTATAACTATCCAACTAGCTGTGCAACATTTCTCCTGCTGAAGGTAACTGGCACCTCAGCCAGAAGAGGGCATTACGCTTTGGTTCTGCTCTTATTTGCACAGTTTCAATACTGCTCTGTAGGATGTTCCTTTCCTCTGTCTCACCCTTCATCACTGCCAGGATGTTCCTCAGACCCCTTTTTTCATCTTATTGTTGCTCCACAAGCCTTGCCTGAAATCTTTATCTTGACACCTCCCAACACATCTGAACCACCATATTGCTGTCAGACGTTCTGGTCATTCGGAACCCATCAACTTGGGCTACATTCCCATGAAGTGACACATCTTTCATGTTTTGCTTTGACAACTCAGCACTGGGAAACTAAAGTCTATTCTTAAAAGCACTAAAAATAATCGTTCTTTTTGTGAAAATCAGGATTAAGCTGCGCTTCTATGCTAGGAACGTGTAGGGCTTCCTGGAGGGAGCTGAAGACTTGCTCCTGCAAGGCTATTTTTAGAACATCTGAGACAAGTTTCATAAACATGTACTAAACAGGACTTTTTGCAAGTGGAAAGCAGTGCTTTTTAGCACATTTGATCGCTCTTTTTCCTGGGTTAGTGCTCCTTCGCACTTGAAGCTTTCTCCACAAAAAATGAAGAGCTGGTTGGTGGCAACAAGTTCTCCACTGCCTCTCCAACTTTTTCCCTCTGCCTTTGATGGTAAATACACTCCTCTTGCATTTTCCAAAGATATTCCAGGTCCGGGTATTACGAACTCAGGGCTACTTTCTGTGGAATGTTTATTTCCACCAGGCTGCTCCCCTCCAGGAACACAGGGCAAAAGACAGGCAGAGAGGCTGCAGGAGAAGTGACCGCGCTGCTCTACTAAAAATCTGGCAAGCAAGGTGAGCTGTGAAGCACACGACACCGGGCAGATGCATTTGACAGGATGGCAGGACTTCCTTTTCAAGTTCTCAGTGACTGTGAGAGGAATCCTCTCTCCTCCTCCTTCCCCACGTCTGACTTGTACTAAATAAATGTCCTAGGAAGGAGCTGGAGCACGCCACAAACATCAGGGACCAGATGCTCCAAATCTCACTTTTTAGCAAGGTTGAATACAGAGCTGTACTATTTGCTATTTCTTGAGGGGGATATTTTTTAATTATTCCCCAGGCAGTAGCAAAAGCAGTAGCAGGTTATGCTAGCTTCCAACTGGATGATTTCTGTACAACAGCCAAGAGACTTGTCTACAAAACATTTTGGAACTAGTAGCACCCAGCAGTATGTGCAGCTTAGAAAAGGACTGTTTCCTAACAAGCTTTCCCACAGGGGTGACGTGAGCACTCAGTGCCTTCGTATGCCCATGGATCTCCTTCAACAACTTTGGCTCTCTCAGACTGCCATTCTTCTCCTGATGCTGCAGGCTCCAACAGGGCATCCTTGAATACCTCAGATCTTGATGATACACAGGATGAAACACCTTCATGCCATTTGCTGGTAATTTACTTCATTACACAAGCTGTTGGCCTAGCTAACTGAGTGTTTTTCCCTCCAACACCTGCGGTGCAAATTCTGCTCTGCTGGTTGCAGGGCACTGAATCACACATTTCTTAAGGGTGATTTCTGCTTTTGCAATTGGTCCAAACTCTTAGGAAGGATGATGGTTACATCTGCAAAGACAAACCATGTGGTGTGGAAACTGCCCTCCCAAAAAACATGAACATTTCCTTTCTAAACTGACCTGCTAACATTAGGAGTGAAAGGTGAACTGCTGCTCCTAAGCAGAGACCTCATGGGCATGTCTGTGAAGAAGCGGTTTTAAAAGTTGGTCATCTTCATATCTACAGTTCCAGGTTAAACAGGCAATGACTGAAGGTGATGACATTAGAGCATGGGTTACTCTGCCTGGGCAGAAAAAGCAGTTGTGCAGGTCATGCAACCAACACTGAACTCTTAAGTCTCCTCCTGTTTATTGATAAGGAACAGCAAACTGTACAGCACTACTTCTGTGCATGTGAATACAACAATACGTAGGAGGGGTTCTTAATATCTCCATTGTTTGCTCTTGCAATTTTTTTTGTCCACTAGTTAAACACCTGATTCACAAATAATGAAAGGCTTGGGTTGGAATTTTTTTTTTTCCATGCACACCTTCCTTTCTTTTTTTTCTTTTTCCTCATCCAGCTTTCTAAGCTTTTTCTTTTACCACTTCTGCCTCAACTCTTGGCAACACCTGGATCACATACTTAACTTGCTTTTTATCTCAGCAGCTTGTAAGCTTTAAACAACTGACACACTCCATCAAAGGGAGAGAAAAACCAAAACAAGAACCCTATTAACCTCTGTTACCCATATAAACTAATTAACTCTAACCCCTCCCCAATTATCCCTGGAGAGGGGAACTGCTTTTATAAGCTTCCTGTGTTTTTTCACCCCTCTCCTTCATGGCTGCTTGCCTCGTTCCTGAGCAGAGAGGCGCTGACGTGCCCCCATCTGCGGCTGCCTTTGCAGCCCCGAGGGCTCCACAAACACTGGGCTGCTGTGAGATGCTGAGCCCCACATCCCTGCTCGGCCATGGTGCCCTTCAGGTGCTGGGGGAAGGGGACAGGCTGCCTTTCACCACAACTCTTGGTCACACCTGGTTGTTCAGTCCACGGTCAAGGGTGGTGACCCTTAGTTTCTGACCTTGGATTACATTTCAGGTTTTAAATGGGCTTCCCGTCTGCTGATTAAAGCTTGTTTGTTCAAAGCAAAAGGATTAAAAAGAGTAATTATAATCCTGCTAATTTACGTGATTCTTCATGCTAAACCATGCCTGTGTGCATAGACATCTGTGAGCACACGTGCCTGGGATGGTTTTTGTGTGCATTTGTTTTAAACCTGTGCCAGCAGTGAGAGAGACAAAGATTATTAACTGGCTGCTGTTAGTCCTCTCTGTGCCATATATATGTCAACACACACCATCGTTCTTCCTTTTTCATTAAGAACTAGCTAAAAGCAGTGAGTTATTTCAGGATGCCAAGCTCTTGCTTCTGCATTGTTATTCAACAAGTAACCTGATGTGAAAGGTAAGGGCAACTGTGGCTATCCTACCCAGCTCCACCTGACTTTTTTGTCATCTCTCTTATAAAGCAGAGTCTCAGTTACACATTTCCAATGCACTGCATACTGAAGACAGATAATTTGCATGTGGAAATGATAACAGGGATTGATTACATGCAGGTGAAGGGGGAAGTCTCAGCAAGAGTCCAATAAAGCAGAAGGCAGCAAGGGGGGGAAAACCCTGTTCCATGCTTGCAGAAGGGATATTAATAGCAGATTATTAATAGCAGGTCTGGAGTTGTAACCATCCTGATCAACATCAAGCAAAACAAGTGACTCAATTCAGAGCTCAAAGCAAGAGGGAGGTACAGGGCTCTCTCAGGTCTCTTGGTCACTCTGTCTCAGTTATTTTGTGCCAAGGAAGGTTTCAGACTAGTCCTGGGAATTAAGCTCCTCTCTGCAGCTGGATGGGGCAGACAGCCTGATGCAGGCCAAATGAAAACTCAAGGCATGATTTGTAGTTATGTAGAGGGGCTTTGGACTCAGTCCTAACTTGATCTGAAAGTTGCTTGAGGGACTTCTCAATACTCTTTGTGACTTGGGCCAGGAGAGGTGGTTTGGATTAGGATTTAGCAAAACTCCAGGTGGATAAGCAACTGGATCAGGGATCTGTGGTCTCTCTCCAGGTGAATGTTTATGGACACCCAGTGCTGCAGGACACGGGTAGGGAGGGCCCAAATGGCCATGGCCAAAGAACAGGATCCAGTCAATCTCATCCTTACAAAGTTAATCATAAAAATATCAATTTTTCTAAAATATCCAGCTAGCACACAAACAAGTATTGGACTGTTTTTTCTCTCCTGACAAATACCACAGACTGGAAGAGACTTCTGAGCAGGCTCTACAGAGCTCTGCAGAGTCCACAAAGCTTTACTTTTGATATTGTTGATGAGTTCTCATTACCAGCTGAGCAGCAGAGCTGCAGAAACCTGCCTTACCTTCCTCTCTTTAGGGATGAGTCCGGTTTATTTTATCCCAGGGTGCATGACACTCGAGTATTGCCACTTAAGTAACTAAAAAAATAAGAAGAGAGTCTAAATGCAGGCACTGTGGAAGTGGCCTGCATTACAGCGAATCTGGCTTTGATGTGCCTTCACGACTACAGAAGTCTCTCCCCACTCCATCTGTGTTGGTGAATTTGAGTGCTTTGCTTCTGGGGATGAAGAATTAAACCAAACCCAGGTGGATCTACCCAGCCCACATGAGAGCATTCCTTCAAAAGATAGCTGCCAGCCTATCCTCCCCCTTTTTTTTTTTTCATTCTTTCCTGTTGGTGTTTCCCCTCTCCTGCCCCTGGGCCAGCCCTGTGGTGCTCAGCCAGCTGCTGGCTGAGGGTGCTGAGGGAGGGAGCAGAGCAGCCCTGGGGTGGTATTACCACTACTGGTGCCTGCCTGCACGGGGCTCAGCATGCTGGGGGTGCTGGGTCTGGCCAAAGAAGCTCCCTCCCCTCCCCACAGTGGTCTCTCTTGCAGAGCTTCCCTAGCTGTACCCACAAAAACAGCATCCCCATCTTCTGCTCCTCTCTCTGACTCCATGTGAGAGTGCAGCAGCAGCAAAATCAAGGCAGCAGATTAGAAATTCTAAAAATTTTCTGCACTGCTTCCCCATCCTCCTCTTTAGGAAGCGGCTTTCAATCACTTTATGTACTGAAAACAAACATGAAAGGAAAAACTCTCCTCTGCCTTCAGTTGTCAGAGCAAAAACCAGAATTCCCTGAGCTCTTTTCAGAAGTGCTAATATTCTCCCCTAGGCCTTCATTATATCGCACACAGATCTGCAGTCCTCTGCACACAGGCAGGGAGGGAACAGCCTTAAAAAGTTGGGCTGCAATATTTATTTCTTTATTTAGTAGAAATAAAAACAAAAATTTGCCAGCATCAGTGAACAGCAGATCACAGTGGAATAAAACAGAAGCTTATGGTTCCAGCACTAATCAAACAGGTAATGTTGGGTCAGTGTGATGGGGACTCCCCTGACCTGGCTCAGAGTGAATATGGCCAATGTGTGGCTGAGTCCTCTTCCTCCAGCTTGGCACCTGCATATCTCAAAGCAGTTATGTTTCTGTAGGTATCCAGTTCTCCTTCCCTTGTTTCCAGCACAAATATCAAACTTTTTCTGCTTCCTGCAGCTGAGAAAAATTGTGTGCTCCTTGTTCCTGATTCAAGGCGCCCAATGCATAAATTTCCTTGTTGTTCTCCCTGCAGACCATTTTGATTTTGTCAATGGCACTGATGCTTCCAGCCTCAGGAATACTGTTTGTTTGAAATTTGAAACTGGAATTCGTTCTAAGGGAACAAAGAGTCTTAAAAATTTCAATTGGGAGCCATTTATGATTGAGGAAACCCTCCTTTGGTAGTTAGGTACCCAAAACGCAGAGTAATTCAGCCCAAACACTAACTGAGGAGCAGGCAATGGGATGTGCAGCCATGAGTGAAATTTCTCACTGTTCCTCCTCTGCTATCACCCACTTATGAATACCTGTGTTATGCTTTAGCATATTGCAATCATGGGTATTGACTAATGGCGGGCCTGCACTACTGGCATAACTCCAGCCTAGAAATGGCACTTGTAACACACTGCCAGCAGCCATCGACATCAGCCCCCTCAATTTCTAGATCACAGTTTACAGCATACAAGAATTTTTTTGTCTCTCACTTTATTCACACTGTCTAAAGAGGAGAAAGAAAAAGGGGGAAAGAAAAGGTCCAAAATGTTACTGTATTCATCCCTTTAAAAAAGCCCCACCATGGAGCACCATTCTAGTTGGGTTTTTCAAGCACTCTGGGAAGACATTAACCCTTATCATACCATTGCAGGCATACAATGTGTTTAGAAATGAAGATTCATTTGGATTTCACTTGATAGCCCAGAGCATCTTCTGGCTTTCTGCAAAGTTATGTGTGTTAGATGAGTCTAAAATGTCAGTGTCAACACTTCAGCACTGGAAACAGAGGCAGGAGTATGTGAATTGCTGGCCTGATTTGAGCCAACAAACAGGAGTTCACAAACAAGACACACCATAAGACATATGCCCACACTCATAGCAAGGCACCTACATCAGGGCAACAGTAGATTTTTCTAAGCATCTTTCACCTGCCTCTTAGAGCCGTGTGGCTAAAAATTATATCCACTGTCTTAATGTGGTATATAAATGCTAGGATATCAAACTGTAAGCCTATGTTTAGGAGGAACCTTCCACTTCTAAAAGGTGAAAGCATTTTTAGTGTTATGACTCTTGAATTTGTTGGTTGTACCAGTGCTGGAAAGCACTGGTTAATTCTAACTCTGCCCAAAGGTCTGAGCTGTTTGTCCAAAGGTCTGGGGCCCAGAATTTGAGTGGTTTAGCATGTACTGGCATTGGTTCTTTCAGAACTCTTCACATATTAGAAAGGACAGGATAAACTGTTTCAAAAACTGGCATTTTGCATAGGGCTTGCTGCTGAGCATCTAGTATGAAAGCCAAGTTCATTAATTAATTAAATGAGGATTTGCCTCACTGGAGTAATCCTGAGAAAATCAGTAACATAGTCAAGACACAGCCATGCCATTTATATGGAAGCTGTAGTTCAGCTAGAAGTATAACACTGCATCCCTCAGGCTGTTTTCCAAGGCCAAAGAATTTCCAACCATCATTACAGCACTGAATGCATGCCATGCAACACATGTAATGCAACACATGTAATACACCCCAGAACCTCCCTCCCTTTTCTTTTTGATAGAGATAAAAATCTCACTGAAGCTGAACAAATAACAAATAATATTGTTTTCTGATCTATATTATTCCCAGAATATTAATCCTCCATTCTCAGAATATGTTCAAGAGACGGGGCATCAATAAAAGAACCTGTTTTTTTTTAAAAGACTACACTTTGGCATGACCACTTACCTAGAGAATTTGCCTCAATAGATCATAAACTAGTTATTATAATTTTCTTGCTCTTCTGTTAGATCAATTCTGGCTGACAATTGCTCTCTGATAGTCTCTTCAGAGTTGATTAAGTTTGCTTTTGCAGCTGAGATACAACAGAGTTAAGACTCACAAGCAGAAGTAGTTTCTTTTTGTGTATGAAGGCTGACTGTGGACTGAGGCAAAGTGGATGGTCTCTGAGGGCAGCACAGCACACTGCTTGCAGAAGTGAAATGGCCCTGGTCCTTCTGCTGACCTTGGAGACCCCTAGCCAGGCATGGGGGCTGCCACTTCACAAAAGCTATGGGCCAACAGGGAAGGTATTTCCAAAGAAAGGAGTGAGAAGCATTTTCTCCCCAATGGAGCTGCTTTCAGCCCTCCAGGCTCCCCAGAGGTTGCAGATCTGCAGATCTCCCCATCTCAACTCTTCACCCAGCTTTGGCCCCCCATTTTTGCCAGAAGTCTTTACTTTTGAAGCAGCAAAAATAATTTTTGCCTGTGCTGCTGAGCAGCTTGAAACAGCAGTGTTAATTAGTCCCACAGACCAAATTTAGCAAAAATGGACAAGCTTTCAGGCACTCAAGTGCTTCGTATTTGATTATGCTATTTTCTGCAAGTAGAACACAGTCAAATAACAGAATACCCTTAAAAATGGGCAACAAATCCAATTAACTGACAGGATCTTAAAGGATAGGATGAGTTACAGGAGATAAGGTAAAGTAATAAACAGTAGAACTGAAAAAAAAATAGCTCTGCATAAAATGAGATGGATTTTTGAGGGTTTCTCAGCATGAAAGGAGTAACACAGACAACAGGGATGGTTTCTCTATATGTTACGGCCTGCTCAGTAAAAAACCCTTACATGGTATCTGTTTAACAGGTACCAGTGGCAAAGTATGTCTATGGACAGACAGTGGGTTCCCTACTTGTCAGTACTCAAAATTAGAGAGGTCTGTATCATCAGGGGTGGAAGAAGCTGAAGCCTGATCTCAGTCTAGTCCCAAAGCTCATGCCAACCACCCGATGTGCCATCACATCCCTGCTGCGAGATGTGGGCAGCACTGCTGAGGACCCACCAAAAGAAAGTTGTATAAACAGTCCTTCAAATCCTTGCTGTTTTTGCAAGGTCAGCAGCACAGGGCAATTTAGGGTGCAGCATGCACAGATACCCTTGCTGGAATGAAAAACAACTTACATCTTCACTGCACATAGCACACAGCTTGCTACCCAATGAAAAGGCCAAAAGTCAAGATGTGATGGATACTCTTCAAGGATGCCACAAAGTAAAAGAGGCCCTTCTCTTAATCACAGTAGCACAGGCCCAGCAAGAGGGCTTTATTTTCCTGAGGGCAAGATTAACTGTGATGTATCCAGCTGGCAAGGGTGTCAGAGAATTTCCCCAAGGCAGAGTCTGAGCCTACAGACTCCACTGAGCAAGATAAACAGATGTACCAAGCACATACCGAGATCTCCATGAGTATACTAATCATGCTTTACACCATGTCTAGGAACAATCCCACTAAGGTTTTTGCATGGATGCAATGACCTAGATACTAGCCAGCAATGCAGTAGAAGGCAAGGAATTACTCTGCTAAAGTTACCAGCAGGATGCCACAGCCCTATGAAATCACCAGATGCCAGGTATGATAAACGAGCACAGCTCTTTACCTTTAGGTATAACCTCAGTAGGGCAAGAGAAGAGGTCCACTGAGAGAGGACATACTTAGGAGAAATACTAAAGAAATAATCTCAGTATATCTTCATGTTCTCCTTATGCCAAAATTTCCTTCACCCTTCAGTGTCCTCTTTTTCCTCCCCACTGCTAGCCACCAGCAAGGATGAAATCATCAGGTTTATCAGATGAACACTATTGGCAAGAACATCTGTTTGCAAGTGTACCTTTTCAGCAATGCTAGTTGACTGTTTCTGGGATTGAGTGCTTTTTAAAATGAAGATGCAAATCTGACACTAAAACTGAAATGAAAATAATTCACCTTTTATTGTCTCTTAGCATGACAGAAGATAGGAAAACAACAGAGTCAGCAACCATCTTTATGCTGAAAAAATAATGTTTCTGACCTGTCCTTTGCTTTTTACCTTTCATATACCTGATAGCTCTGCTCAGGGTCTGCTGAAGACAGAAGATTATTCATCTGAAAGCTGCAATCCCTTAATTAATGCTAACACACACCCAAGTGGATCTCATCATAATTAGTGTGGCTCTGTTAAAGTACTGGAGAAAACAGACTGCTCTACATGTAGGCTGCAGTACCAACAGATTGACAAGGAAACTGCAAAACTACTTGAAAGCAGCACAGGGCTGAATCCTGCTCCATTTCTATTTGTGTCACTCCAGTGATGCTACAATGAGACACGGTGGTGTAAGCCCCATTATTCAGTCATAAGACTGTTTTGGTTAAGATGCTGATTTCGTTAGATATGCTTATATTCTGCGGGAGATTCAGAACACCAGGAAAAAGGCCATCCAGCATCCCAAGAAGGCCAGCATTTTCAGAATTCAGAAAGATTAAACACAGCAGTGATAGCTCCAATGAGTATTTTTAAATGGCAGCTTGCCACACAAATGGTGAAGTGTGGATTTTATTAGCTAACTTTTACTTAATTACTGTCCAGTGGGATTCAACTATCAAGATACTGCTCTTTTCCTATGACCTAAAATACTGCAGTGGCAAATCCTAGGTAAGCATATTCCCATGTTTTTTAACAGTGTGAAAATGCTTGAGAAAAAAAAAAAAGAAAAACAAAAATAAAAGAGACTCTTGAAGTTGTGTGTCAACCTTTGATGTTGTTCCTGAATCCTCCTTAAATACTGTGGCTGAGATCCTCAGTCCCATGGCAGTGAGGAAGGGTCTTCATGGGCTCACAGAATCAAAGAATGGCCTGGGTTGAAAGGGACCTTAAAGATCATCTTGTTCCAGCCTCCTGCCATGGACAAGGACATCTTCCAATATACCAGGTTGCTCAGATCTCCATCCCGCCTGGCCTTAAACATTGCCAGGGATGGGACATCCAGAGTTCTCTGGGAAAACTTTCCAGTGCCTCATCACCCTCAGTAAAAGCATTTTTTCCTCGCATCTAATCTAAACCTGCTTTCTTTCAGTTTCTAGCTTCAGTTCTTTACTAATTCCTTATGGCAAGCCACAAGGTGCAACTGAAGTGCGTCTACTTGACTACAGATTATATCCCAGAACGCACAGAAGGACCTAATCTAGAAAGAGTGAAAATTTCAAAGTGCTTTGCCAAACACAGACATCAAAGAGAAGCTGAGGCAGTTTGACTTCTATTTACCACTTTAAAATGAGTCAATCTTTTCTGCAGTAATCTATCTATCTATCTAATCTATCTATCTATCTATCTCATATGTGTTATAGAAAAGATATATATACATAAATATATATATATGAGAAACTGTTTACATGTTCTTAAAAAATTAAGAGTCAGCAACCCTACAATAATAAGCAGAACTAAACCTCCAACTTCTAAGTTTTTCTTACCAAGAGTAAGAAATATTTTTTTAATAAATGAAAGTCACAAAGGGTGTGCCTGTCTCATTTTTCTTCCGCTCCAGTTATATACAATGCACAGCATGTGGCGGTTATCTGACAGTGAGATTCTTCAAGTTCTATACACCACAGTGGTGAGTTTGAAGGATGCAAACAGCATGGCCTCAATTCATACTTGTTTTACTAATGCCTTGTGTCTATTTTTACAGCCTATTTAAGAATTCCTTGCTTTACAATGGTGACACAGTTTTAATTTACAGCAGCCAGATTCCTAGGAACATTGCTCCCAAGCAACCAGCATTTTGACCTCTGCACTTTCAGACGCTCATAACCTCCTAAAACCCCCCAAACAAACAAACCAAAAAAACCCCAAAAGAATGATCATCCACAGAGGAGTTTTGGCTCATAATTTTTTATGCCCACAAA
>VYZR01040311.1:0-15401 GCA_013400675.1 Oxylabes madagascariensis | reverse complement strand
AGGGTTGTGAGGCACTGCAACAGAATGTCCAAAGATGCTGTGGATGTCCCAACCCTAGAAGTGTTCAAGGCCAAGCTGGATAGGGTTTTGATCAACCTAGGCAAGTGCAAGGTGTCCACGCCCATAGCAGGAGTGTTGGAGTGAGATAACCTTTTAAGGTCCTTTCCAAACTAAACCATTCTGTGATTCTATGAACTTGTCTATACTTTCCACTTTAAACCTAAGTCAACAAAGAAATGCATTAGAACTTAACTGCATTTAGGCAGTGCTCAAGGCAGAAAACCAAAATACTACAAACTAAGGCTGTAGTACATACATTTAAGTAGTAAACTTTACCCAGTGGAATAGACCTATTGATGATAAGGTACTTAGAGAACGTTTGAAACAGAGAAACATGGCCTACATTTGCAATATTAGCTTAAAAAATACAACTTTTATTATAACAATTCCCTACCATGAGCACTGTTGTTACACAATACAAAAGTCTTAATATGCAAATACATAAGGCACAGTGGAACTGTAGAGATACAACAGAAGTTTAATACGTACAAACCCACTTCCACTTTAACGAGACTACAGTTACACCAAGATACCTACACTTAGAATTTTTCAAGAGTGAAAAAGTAAAGCATTAGCCCCTGTAGCTAGTAATTGGAAAACCCGATGGAAAAAATAAATGACTGAACCATTTTAGCTTTTTCTTGATGTGTATCTGGGAGGTAAAGTCAATTCCAAATATAGTACATGTCCTGTGCTCAGATTTGTGACACCATCTGAAAGTAGGTGGAAATGAGGCCTGTGGCTTATTTCTTGTTTCATGCAGTGAATGACAAAGGGTGAAGCTTCTCTAAAATCTGAAATTCTCCAGCACATAATTCAAGGCAATAAAGTATCTCTTTTAGTAATTTATAAAACAGTTGGATAACATAAAAGTTAAAATGCAAGAGCAAATAAATCCAAAGAGGTATCAGTTCTATTAGCTGAAGAAAGACATCAACTTGGAGTTGAGTATGGAAAATAAAAATGCTATGCTTAAGACATCATCTGCTTCAGACAAGAGCAGGATGCTCTTTCAATAACATGTACTGACATCTGAGTCAACTGAAAATGGTAAAAACATTTACCATGTCTCACAGTCACACTCAATCCCAGTTTGGAGCTGGTTTGGCTTCCACAGAGAATACTTAGAATTTTACTTTCCATTCTGTAATTTAAAAAATGAAATTTATTTCAAAAAGCAAACAATTCATTTAATGAGAAGCACAGAAAAGCTTCAGAGAGTGGAAGAACATTCCTACCACTCATACTCCACATACCTGCTAGAAATCCAAAAAGGTAGTTGCTTTGTACAATATTCACCCACATCATAAATTCCCATTCCCACATATCTGGTACACAAGCTTCAATTGCCTTCTTTTGCTTTTCAGGGAAATACATATTTGTTACTAAAAAAAAAGTTGAGAAAGATCAAGTCCTGCATTGATGGAAGCACCTTTATCCCAGTGAGGAACAGAACATAAAGAACTGCTTGAAGGTAGTCTATATGCTGTAGTAAATTAATTTTAGAGACAGACACATACAAGGCAATTTCTTGGAAGAAAAAAGGGAGAACAATGAGAAGTAACAGCATCAGCTTCCACAAATTTAAGCAGGATGTGTAGTATTGGATTTATATAAATTCCTTCTCCTGCTACCTCCACTACCTGGAGCTGCATTAACTTAGGCAGGTGAAGTTAAGGAGTCATTTGGTACATATGAAGTGCTGAATGAAATCCCAAACATTTTGTCAGACTGCAACAAATATATGCTATAAAAAGCACCGAAGTTCTAGTTGACTGTAAATACACTTGCCCAACATATCCTTTAAATGCTGTGATTTTTTAATACTAAGGGACAGGTCTGAGGTTTGACCAACCAAGAGCAGCTGAATGCAGTTCCTTTGGAGAAGTCTAAGCTCACATGAGATGCAAACTAACCAAAACCTGTAAGAAATTCAAACAACCGCCTTAAGAGAACAAAGAACTGGCTGATAGATTTAAGTTCCTTTAAAACCAGAAGAAACAAAATACAAAATGAAGACATTAAGGATGCCTCAGAAACATTTATGCTGATATCAGCTTTGAGAAGATGCTCTTCAATATCTGACTTTATATTTAGTAAATAAAAAAAAAAGGTAAAACAAAAACCCAAATAAAACACCGAGTGACACTGAGTCTATCTCGTTCCTTATACTTTCATATACTATGGTATTTTCTAAGTCCATCACAGGTCTCAGGAAAAAACAGTACAATCAAAAGATGCTGCACTGCACCTGTGTAGAAGTTACCTTCACCATGCTTTCAGAGGCGGCACACACCGAATACAGCAGAAATAACAGCTGGTACTAAGTGGCTCATTTGTTAAGAGTGGATGACTACAGCACTGCAAATGCCAAAAGGAACCTCACTCCCTCTCACCTCATTACACCAAACTGCATATGTTTGAAAACAAATTTTCCCCTACCTCTGTCAAGAGTTTAATAGCTATGGGTAAAGAATTTTTTAAAAAATCCCTCACAGTAACTGGTATTATAAGTAGAAACAGAATAACCATTTTACTCCAAATCTCCCTGTTTTCTGACTCTTCACTTTACTTATACTCTATACAACTATGCTCAAAGAATAAAAGCCATGTGCCACTGCAGGCTTCCTTACAAAGATAGCTGTATAGTGTTGTCTTTTTGGACACTGAAGTCAAAAGCAAATAGCTGGTTTCCCAGGAAAAGATACTACAGAACCAATTCTCAGCAGTTTCTGCTCAAAGTATGGTGTTTTCTTCAGACTGTCAGTCGTGGTCACACAACACAGCTGGCTCTCTCTCTACTGTGCTGTGTACTTATACCATAGTAATCAGAGGAATAGTTATCATACAAGGTTTGTCCCTGCCTCACTCCCGGAGAATCACAAGCCTCAAGTTAAATCAGAATGAGATCATGCACAAAAAAATTTAAGAAATTAATGTCTCTAAAATGGCTCAATGAGAGCAGGAAGCCACTACACTGGTGAAAACATGAGAATGGGCATACCTTGAAGCATGCTTACAATTATAACTACTACTCAAGACTCAAAGGAAACTGTAATCCAGTCAGATGATAACACTACCCATGTGCAGAAGACAGCCTGATAAAGAGCTGCTACTTCCTTAAACTTCCCAGCTGTTCTTCTGTATTTTCAATGTACACTAACAGTTATGTAAAGGAAAACCAGCAATCTTCTTCTGGTTTCAGACTTACCACCTGTGTTCTAGAACCAGTTTGCCACTAACCGTAAAACTACGGTTAATGAATATGAATATGTTAAATATATGCTTTACTAAATGGAAGTATTACCAAAAGAGCTTTCAAAGAAGGGAGGAAGCTCTAACTTCTCTAACATGGTTCCTTAGTCATAAATTACTTGACCCTTAACCTAGGATGAAGTCTCAGAAAAGGGAAGATTACCTGCTTAGGTAAAGGGATTCAACGTGCTAAATGATCAACAGAAACACATGTGAGAAGGCTTGTTCAGAGGAGCAGCAGTTACATGATAAATGACAGTAAGATTAAGTCACTAGACAAATTGCATTAATGCTACTGGGCCTCTCATTTAGACCAGTGTGTTTAACATAATTTCAGGAGTTTAGGGACCCCTACAGTTCACAGCGATTGAAGGAAATGCATTCAAATTAACTACTGGGCATGCAGACCTATAAATACTAACTTCGACCTAGCAAGTTTTGGCCTTTTATCTTATGCTAGTTTTAAGAGCTCTCAGGGGACAGACACATTTTATGAATGAGATACTGAAGACTAATTCTAGATTTCATTCAATAAAAAAAAAGTCACATGTCACGAAGCAGGAGCTATTCAAAGACAGGGAATAGTTTCTATTTTTGCAACGTCCAACAGCCCAAGGTAATATCTACAGATCACAGAGAAGCTTTAGGTCTTTAACTGATAGGCACAGCTATAGCTACACATGCCTACCTTCATTCATCATATCTGGAGAGAAGATAGAAAAAGACAAAAAAAGTAGCTGAATACTTTCTCCTCACACCTAGTGATTACTGCTACATGCTTCTTCCCTATCCTGTTTTTCTATAATTCTAGGCTGTAGTAGAAAACAAACTCAACAACAGCCACCACATGCTTACCTATCTGGGACATAACCTTCATCAAAACTTTTATCACAAACTCCCTCAGGAAGGCAGTTCCAAAGCACACACAAATATAATTACTTCCTCCCAGTCCTGCACTCAAATTCTGGGTTTTTTTTTAAGATGGCAACTTACTGTAACATGTAATAAGAAACTACTCCACCTGCAATATTTCACACTCAAGATGTCTTAGCTCATGTATCTTGCAATTTAAAATTAATATACACTATTCAAGCAGGATCCACATTAAATCCATAGTGGTGAAAAAAACTTTAAACCAAAATATAACACGAAGCCTGCTTTCAAATAAACCTCATCTGTTGAATTCAGTGTTCCTGAAACAAACTAACCTGAAAAATTGTTAGCAAGTCTTCCCATGCAGTGTATTTGATCCTACAAGGAGTAAGACTGCTACCCTTTTAGTTACTACTTCTGCGTATCGAATCTTATATGGAAGAAAACATTTAAGAACATCCACACTGGGAAAAAATAAATGCCCCTTCTGTTAAGCAAGGAAAAGATTAGGCCTCAGCAGTCCAAAACATAAGCACTCAACCACAAAAAAGGCCTAAAAATGGGCCAAAGTAAAACCTGGGACGAAGCGCTAATTGAAAATCACAGTACACATGCCTATCACATTTTTTGGCCACCCCTACAAAGCTCATGTGATTCTATTGTGAATTTGAAGAACTCATTAGAAGTGAAGATAGAAGTGTGCTGCCATTTTTGCACTTTCATTTAATTTCTTTTGAAAAAAGAAAAAAAAACCCAAACCCCGACAACACAGAAACACCACCCCAAATTTCTCGTGCTAGTAACTGATACTTGCAGTCAAATACAAAATATTGCAATATCATCTTCCAGCAATGAAAGACTGCTAAGCTGTGAAACATAAAATACTCAAAGCCCAGAAAAGGACAGTACAAGAATCTTCATTACAACAAGGGACCCTCCATCTCACAACCAAGATATGCAGAAGTACAACTACTTTACATCAGATTTTGTAGTCAATTGAAACCCGCTTCGTATTAGGCATCTATTGCTCTCAAGACAACAGTGAGATAGAAGAAACAGATTCTGGGATCACAGTATGTTAGAAAGCAACTCACAAATAGATGAAGTTTTCCCTTCCTCCCTTGCAAGAGAACAGAACAGGATCAAAATCAGACAGCATTGATCAGAGAACAAGCCTTAGCAAAGATCCAAGCTCCCTTTCCACCAAGTTCAGTAGCATGTTTGCTTGATCTCTACATCCACCTTTATTTTTAACATTCAGTGACTGAAAGGTAAAAAAAACGCCCCTTACGCTGATCCCAACCTATTTTTCCCCGATTTGAAAACCAGCAACAGATGAAATAACTTAATAAAAATACACTAACAACTGATTAATCCATACGAAATCAACACTAACATATTCTGCTCCAGAATAAAAACACAGCGCATAGCTTTCAGGATACACAGAAAAAGATGAGAAGTGTCATTCCCCTGGCCTGTATTTGTCATTATAGGTTTGGATGCAGGCTTCCTCAAGCTGTTAAAGCACATGCATGAGATTTATAAATACCTTATTTTTTACATACATGTTTAGAAAACACTTGCAAGCTCCATTTAAATGATGATAGACTCCTACTAGAAATACCTTGGAGTTGTCAAGTTCCCAGAACAGCCAAGGAAGGAAAGGAAAGAAAATATATCACCACAAAACTTACTTGATCTCAGTAATATGTGGAAATCACTAGTTTAAACACTAATTCTTCCCTTTGAGCTGATGCAGCCAGTCTAATAACAGCTAACCAGAAGACAAAACCATATATTCTTAATACTCACTAAATGTGTATAATCTTGAATACAATTTTGAAATAAGGAAACAATGAGGACTCCTTTTTCAAACTCATACAAGAAAAATGCCATCTGACAAAACCAAGCACATCAAAGTTTCTTGTGTGACAGAAAAAAAGCCCAGTTTGGGAAAAACATGCATCTAACTGATCCAAACAGTCTAATGCAAAAACGCATACAAGCTTTTACTTAGAGATGTTGTATTTATATTTCCTGCTAGACACTTGCACTACCCTTCCAATTTACTTACAGGAAGAACCAGGTCTGAGCAGCAGCTCAAACCATGCCAAATCATTTGCTGCTATACTTAATTTTTCAAGTCTGCAAAGTGTTTACAGCTGTTAAAATGTTAACAAATGTTAACCAACCTTCTGAAAAGAATAAATTCATAGGCTATTCTCCAAGAAACAAGAGGGTGGCCCAGAGTGATGGGGACTATTCATAAAGCTCTAGCTCCTCACACAGTTGCCATCCAATAAAAAGGGGACTACGCAGGTAGAAAGATACACACTGAAAAAAAAAAACAACCATGAACATCTTTGAAGGGAGAAAGCATTCAGGACATTGAAGGAAGGTAAGTTATGCAGTTTTTCACATACGCACTTACTCAAGTTATCTCAGCAATACAGCATAACTGCAAGTGGGACAAGAGGTGTTTTGTACAACCTAAGGCACTATGCACCGTGTGAAAGTTTAGGAACCCTTGACCCTAGCAGTCTTGCTGAGCAAGTAATTTTCTTTCAGCGTGTGTTAAGGCCTATAGATCAGCCTCATCGTATCAGAGCAACCAAGGCCCAAGATGCAATCTGTGATCAGCCACTTAACAGTTACCTGTGCTTACAGAGCGGTCTATTTGAAATAATCTCATTTATTTCAAAGAGGCAGGTGATATTTTGAGAAATAGTTGCCAGAGTTAAGCCTTCAGGGCCCATACACTAAGGATCTCGGTCAGAGCTATTTCAAAACCATTTGACTCACAAATATCCTAACTTCTATGAACAATAGTCATGAAGGAAAACATGTATTTTTACATACAGATTATTTTTAATTAAATAAAAAAAGACACGTACTTGTGTATACTCTCTCATCAACCTTTTTAACGCAAGTTTTTTTATTTAGTGGGCACTCTAAGGATGTTCTTAAAATTTCTGAGGTACCAAGAAACTAGTAGAGCACTATTCCTGAAAGACACTCACCACCTTTTCTCTGTAAAGAGAAAACTGTTAGGATCCTCCAACACTCCTAATTTTAAAAGCTAACAAAGAGGCACCTGAAGAAACATGCAAGTCAAAAGAAGACATAATTTTATCACTGTGTTCTCCCTTTCCAAAACAATCTTTTCCCCTAAAATGAACTTAGTTTGCAATTCAGCCAAGTTCAACTGCCAAGTATTTCTAAACATTTCCATGTGTTCGTCTTGTTAATGAAATGGAAACTCTATCACAGAATTCCAAAAACCTAAGATGCAGCACAGCTGAATTCTAGACCATGAGTTAGATCACTACATTATTACAGAGATGCTAAGAAACTAGCAGTATATTTGACTATTTGTAGGCCATCTGAAACTAATTCGCCCTCTTGAGTCAAACAGCTGTTTTATTTCCTGCTCCTCATAAGCCTGTATTTTATTTTTCCCTTTCCTTTTTAAGCAGTGAAAGGGGCTAGAAAAAAAATCATTCTTCTACATATTGATCTTTCAGTATGTGTGCTCTTCTATTAGTGCCAGACATCATATTTACATGAATATGAAGTCGAAGTACAGGGACATTCAAGTCAAGACATTTCAAAACTAAAACAAAATACAGACAATTAAAACACAGTGAGTTAGAAACCTGTACAGGTTCAGTAAACATGTGTCTGGCCAACATTAACTTCGAAAACTTTTGGACAGGAGTAAGCCAACATCTGCAGGTCTAGAATTTCCACGGTTTTAACCAGCTAATAGGTTTTGCTTACATTAACAAACGCTCTGGAGAGAACTGCTTCCCCTATGAACGGCATACTTGGTATTACCACACTGACAGAAGCATACAAGCCATGGACAATTAAATCCTTTCTTGTATGGTAATAGAGTATTTTAACATAATTATCTAGTGTATTTTCCCTCCCCTTTACTGTACATACAAAGGTACCGGCTGCTCACTTTTAAACTGGCAGGTACAGCTGTAGGACTGCTGCTAGAAGCAGGATGAGCACCCATATACAGCCTTGTCATTTGCTTCTACTAATGAACAAAATGGAAAGAGCTTCTAGGATTTTGCAAGCAGGAGACAGAAAGTTACATACCGGTTATTTTACTGACAGACAAATCTCACGAGGTTGCATGGACTGTCCACAATAACACCAAAATTAAGAGGCTGCCATTCACCCTCTGTTTGCCTCTCCCTCAGGAAAAAAATGCACATCACAAGAAGAAATGGAGCCAGGCTCCAGGGAAGAGGAAGAAGGGGAGAGAGGAAATTTCCACGCAAATTGTAAGTGAATCACGCCGCGATGCCCGCGCCTGGCCGCGCCGGCCTGCCCCGGCAAATGCGAGCGGTTCCGAGGCCACCGTCTCTCCGCCACCCTGGCCGGTGGCCCGGCCCGGCCCAAGGGCTTCCCCGGGCCGGAGGGGGGTGGGGGAGCGAGGAAGAAATAAATACAGCCTCCTCCGGGCAGCGACACGGACAGAGCCCCTTCCCCGGCGCCCCGGGGGAAGAGGAGACGCCCGCTCGCCCCCGCGCCCTCCCCTCACGGCCCGGTGCCCTCGGCGCCCGGCAGCCGCCCGGCGCGTCCTCCCGTCGCCGGGGCTGCACCGGCGGGTGGGCTGCGGCCTGCGCCGTCCCGGCGAAGCCTCGGCGCTCTCGTAGTCAGAGCGGCCCGGCTCCCCCCCACCTCCTCCTCGTCTCTCCTTCCCGGCCCGGCCTTCAGCTCGCACTCACCCGCCTTCCTCCTGCCTGCCCAGCCCGCGGTGCGTGTGCGCGGCTCTCCCTCTCAGGCTGCCCGGCGCGGCGGGGGCGGCCGGGCGGGCGGGTGACTGAGTGAGCGTGTGGGAAAGGAGGCGAGGGGAAAAGGAGGAGAAGGGTGGGGAGGGAAGGAGAGAGGCGGCGAGGAAAGAGAAAAACGGAGGGGAGAAACCCGCAGCGACGCTCCTGGGGCGGGACGTTCGGCGGCGGCCGGTCGGGCGCTCGGGCGGCTGCTCCGACGACCTTTACGCGAGGGACGGGCGATCTCCGAGCTCGGGGCGCTCCGCTGCCAGCCCGGCCACCATCTTACATTGGGGAGACTTGCCCCAGACGCCGCCCCCGCTGCGCGTGCGCTGCCGGCAGTGGGCGGGGAGCGGCGCGGGAGCGGAAACGGGGCGCGACGGCAGCGGCCGCGACGGCGCGCGGCCTGAAGGGAGTTGTAGGCGGCGGCGGTGGCCCAGGCAGCGCGGGAGGAGACGGAGGCGGTGGCCACGCCGGCCCGAGTCGGAGCACGGTCCTCTTCCGCCCGGCCGGGGAGAGGAGGCTCTCCGCCGGGCAGGGCCATCCCACCGCCCTGTTCCGTGGAGTCCCCGTCCGTAAACTCCCTGCAACTTCAGCCGTCTGTTGCTGGACATTAAACCGCACAGTTTTCGAGCGCTGGGTTGATTTCTTTAATTATTTTTTCTTTCCTGTCATTGGTATTGCTTTGGGTTTTTTTCCCCTGCAGGGTCGAAGCGATCCCGTGTACCTCCCCGTCGGACTTTGCCGGTTGTTGTTTGCTGTGCTGTGTTTTCCCGGGAACACCTGACGCGGCTGTCAGCGGTTCGGTCGACGCTGGAGGAGGCTCCCGCGAAAGCCGCCACGGGCCGCTCTGCCACAGCGCGTCCAGCCCCTCGCCTGCCGGTAGAGCGGGACTGCGCCCTGCCGCCACCCAGCCTGACGGCCAGCCGCGCTCCCCGCGAGGGGACCCCCGCGCCGCCTCCCGCCTCACCCTTCTCTTCTTTCGCTTTATTCTCACTTTGCGTTTTGTAGAAACTTAAGAGAAACTATATTGTTTCTATCGCCTCTTTCTACCACAGACACCCTGGGTCATGGACCTGTTCAAATCGCACCCATATCCCCCCCCTCTTTTTCCTGTGATCCCCGATGCTGCAGAAAAGACCTCATCACCTCGGCTAACAGATAGTGCTTTGACTCATCTCCTTTATAGCTCTCTTGTGGCTTTCCTGCTCTGGCATCCTTGGCTCTCCAGACAGCCAGCCTCATCCTAGGTGTTTAATTATCAGTTACCTCCTTCAGTGAGCAAGCTATTACTACTTTTGCCATGACAATATTCACCTGACAATTTTACTTATTTCAGCAGTTGATAGGACAAAGAGGTGTTCATCACCGAATGCACTGGCACAACTATTATGTTTAATGGTATGGATTTTTTCTTCTTTGTTCTTGTTTTTTATTTGAAGTATTATACTGGTATCGCTTTGTACAATATGCCTGTTCTACTAACTGTGGAACTTGTGTTGACAATAGCTTATCTCCTTCCTAGAACAAGTTAATGTTAACTTGTGCACATTAAATTTTAGACTGATATATGTATATCCCCCACAGGAAAGTTCTATAAATTAACTTTACTGCTTCTTGCTGTAGACAAGACCCAGGTCTGTATAAAAAGATATGCTGCTCTCAGCAGTAGTCTTGACATGTGAACTCAAATGCAATGTTATTTAGAAAACAAAACATAAATGTAAATACGTATACAAGAGAGAAATTCTGTGTTTCTCTGCATTTATCTTAGACTGTAACATATACTTAATATATTAATGTAAAAGTAACTAGTTAGTATATATTAATCGAATTCAGGTGAATGTGTGTATATAACAACGTATTTCTCAAAAACTTTATTAGTTTTACATTTTTGTATCAACTGATATATAAACCGTTAGGTTCCCGAACTACCCATTATGTAAGTAACTTATGTAAGTAATGTAATTAATTGTTGATAAACCTAATACCCAGCAACATTTCCTGTTGAGTGAAAGTATGTCCACTCTCACTCGGAAAGAAAGGTTTAAAATAATATAACTAAAAGCTGCAATTTTGAGTCAGAATTGAGGCTGTTAATATTAAGTGAATCCTGTGATTTCTTTTAATTCAGAATTAAGGAGTTTTTCCCTTAGTAAAAGCCTGTTCAAATCACTTTGCTGAGACCTGCATGGACAGATAGCAGCAGCATCCAATAATAATGTAGGAAAAAAATCTAAATGGCTGAAAACTACTCTGGCTGATGTTACCAAAAGTTATCCATAGCCCTGCTTCCACCTCTTCTTTAATCTGGTAAGAATCATTCATTTGGCCATCATGTGGCCATTTTAAAATATTAAGATGTCCTTAAATTAAATCTTTCATTACTTTTAAGTAATTGTAATTGCTTTCATAAGGTTACTTAACCGCATTTTGACACCTTATTTACTTTTGGAAATGTCTGGGTTTCATTTGTTTTGAATGGGTCTGATAACTCAGCAAGACTGTTTCTAAGAAATCATTTCCATGTTTATAAAGAAAAGCTTTTGGAATACATTTTCTTGGAAATAATCAATACATTCTATCTCGAGTAAAAATGTCTATTCATACGATTTATATATTATGGTTCATCCCCCAGTTCCCTGACATTTGTTGCATACGCACTGTCATGCATTGATTCACACCATGTACTGGGAAATTGTTCTCCCAGGCAATGATCCACAGTCACTGTCCTGTGGAACAAATATAGGAACCTACTAGGACTCTGCAGTTTGGTGTGAAGCCAAGCTATTTTCAGGATTCCTCCAGTGTTAAGCCATCACCATTTTAAATGGCTGCCAACCTGTTTGGAGGAAACAGTGGAGAGTCCAGAGAAAGGATTAGAGAAAGACATGATGGTAGTGTACTGATACTGGCAGAAAAGGAGGAGGTGGAGATCCAGTAATTCCATGCCTGGTTGGGATAGAGAGTAATTATGCTGTGACTTTGGGATGGTTCAGGTTGCAAAGCATCTGTACAGACTGCAGTCTGAATATACTGCATTCACTATATTCAAAGAAACAATACAGAAACAATAGAACAAAGAAATAATACAGAAGCACATCTACATGTGGACTTTCTGCTCAATGGGATTGATAATGGTCTACCAGTATGTGCTAGAAATATTTATCACACGTATAGTTCATTGTGCTAGTACTAAGAAAATACTTCCAGTTTTATAAAGATCATGGCCTTAATCTCTGCTGGCAGAAGTGGCCGGATGTATGTGCCTGTATTTCAGACTGAAAGTTGGATTTCATAGATAGAAAAAAATTATTTTTCTCAAGGTTCTGCAAAGCCTCATGGATCACCACAGAAAGTTCACAGATGTTATTATAGAATGATATACAATGGTTAATAACAGGTTTTTTAGAAATTCAGTCTTATTTACTGAAACAGAAACAAGAATTGCTCTGCAGACTGCAGTGGATATTATTGATATGTCCACTCCTTTTCTCACTCTTGGAGGTCCAAACATCTTTCTGCTTCTCTGACTAATGATGCCTTTTACTTGGCAAATGCACTGGAGAAAGGAAATGCATGACTGTTCTGACTAACTGTAGAATAATAATGAAGGGCTTTGTTGGGAAATTAAGGGCAGGTGGAGGAGCCTTACAAACACTGATCGATGTTTGCTGCAAGTGGCAGATGTTCACTAAATCTTGTTGGAAATCCATGAGAGGAGAAGGAGATCTCCATGCTGCTCAGGGAAACAGGATGAGTGAATTGTCCTGCTCTTTCTTAAATGAGAGAACAGAGTGGTGACAAAATGAATGCATTATAGCCAAGATATGAGAGAGATGTATCTTTGTTACGTTTTTGAATTATTAAGGGAAAATGAGAACCTCAATGGGATGCTTCAGCCAATTTTTTTCCTTACAACCTTATTTATTCAGCATAACTCTGGCGCAGCACACATTATCTGCTAAGTACACCTATCTTTGCAAATGAAAGCAGAAATCACTCCTGGTTTTTGGCAAGGGTGTAGTGGGGACCTCCAGGAAGCTCCCACTATTTGTTAACCTCAGACCACACTTGAAGTAGTGGCATAACATCCCAATATTCTTCAGAGGACTGTCTTTTTTTCACAATTTACAGCAAATTTTCCTGCATGTTTTTTTCCTTGTCCCAAACTCCTCTGAATCTAGACACTCACGTCCAAGTTAACACAGGTTGTCATAAACATCCTTCCAGCTTTTTTTTTGCCTTCTGGCTCCTGAGCTGAAATCCATTCACAGAATCCTTGAACATCTCTTTCCTATCCTCCTCTTCCTTTTTTGACATATTTTTTATTCATTAAGCAATCTGTTAGGCTAAAGTTCCTCATCATAATGGGGATTTTGTTGTCAGAGATAAATTACAATTATTTGTTATTTCTTCATTGAACTTGGTGCCAATGATCATAGGTTTCAATTTTTTTATCAATTTTGGAATGTCATTCCCATCTGTTGTTCCAGTTTGGGCTTCCCTAGGAAGTGGTTGTTCTCAGAGAACCCCACAGTGTGTAAAAAATAAGAAGCCTCTCTCTCTACATCTCTTTTCTGTAGAAATCTTCTGCTGGTCTTGGAATAAGAAGACGATGCCGGGCTAATGAGAGAGATAGTATCCTGCTACTGAATAGTTGCAGGATAAAATTGCAGTTTTATGTACACCTCTGTAGCAATGTTACCTTGAAGTATGTTTCCAGGAGCTGAGAAAAAGTCTTACAGCAAAAGGCAATGGATAAATCAGAAGGATGTGCAACATTGCATAGAAGGGTACTGAAGTATATTCAATTGCAGAAGTGAGAGAGCCCATACAGATAAGAAACCAAGAGGGCTGCACTGCTTTGCTCTGTGCATAAAAATGGAGCACAGTCTTTGCCCTAAGATATCCTGTAACACATGCAGGTCAGCATCATGTCTAGAAGGAAATTGACTGTATAGCAATTGGCCTGAATTGAAGAATTTTATATTGCTAAAGGTTTGACTACAAGTGTTTTATAATCTCAGCATTTTGAAATGTTTAATTTTGGTAATTCGTCTCATAAAATGTGAAAGGAAGCTAAAGAATGCTGAACAAATTATAAGCCAAAGTATGTTTGCTATTGCTTTTTGTCATTCTGCATTTGCTGTTACAATAAATATGCCTGCCCTGCAATCTGTATTCCTTTTAACTGATGGGATGCTGCCACATTATTTGAGTGGCAGGAAGAGCAGCAGTGAGCTCAGATGCGTAGAAAACAGCGCAAGGTGGGAAGACAAGATTGGGTTCTTGTTTGTGGAACACCACAGTAGAGAAGGTGGCACTAAACAGATAGAAAGAGGCTCATGGTTCATACAGCTCATTTTCCTCTGCCAGTGATGGCATCCAGATACCACCTGGCTTACAGTTGCAGAGCTATGACATAATATAGGATGTGATAGGAATACTTCCCTCAGCAGCATTTTCAGTCTAACCACCTTTCTGGATTTCAAACAGCTATTTTGTAACCTCAGTCTTTGCATTTTGGTTCAGTGGTTTGAAAAAAATATTAGCTCTACACTCCATATTTGAAGTGACATCATTTGACAGCTGTGGTAAATCACATGGGTCCATTACAATAGAGGGGTTCAGCAGTTGACTTCCCAGGGATAAATCTTTGAAGCTTATCCTATTCTGGCCCGTTAGAAGTCCTGGAGGTCCTGTTCACATCCCCTCAGTTCTTGTAGAAAAGCCAGCATTCTTTTGCTTTATGGCAGCACTGGTCCATTTCTCAGGAATGCACCTCTTTTGCATTCAGTTTGACCAACAGACACAAATAGTAATATTTGAGGCAGTGCCATAAAATTGGGGCTGAATGTGCTGATACACGTAACCCATGAGACAATATCAGGGAGGGAAAGTGGTGGTGCTCAAAAAAAAAAGTGTGCATCTGGAGGAACACACATACTGGAATTGCAGTGGAAGCCATCAGCAGGAGAGATTAACACACTTGATCCAGATGATCTTGTAACAGAAGAGGGCACTCAGGGGCCAGACAGCAAATAAACCTTATCACTTGATACAATGAGGAAAAATTATTTAAAAATGGGCAGAATCCTCTCATAAACTGGATGCAGCTTATAGCTGAGGGCTGGTGAGCCTGGGTTTCATTCATGCAAAAAAAGAAAATCCAGCCACTTTAAAACAATCATTACAAATATGTTCAAGCCAACTCATCTGAAATATTGCAAGTAACATGCCTGTGTAGACAGGACTTCATTATGTTACTTATTATTGTTTTCAGGGAGTCATCGCCTGCTCTTAAAAGGAAAACATACGTTACAAGACAGAATACTTGCTCATTATTGTCATGTTCCTTAATTGCTTTCTATATTAGTGTGTTCAAAGGAATGTGTGCTAAATATTATGGATAATTCGTGT